>JAGEOH010000931.1:0-25000 GCA_032207245.1 Pardosa pseudoannulata | reverse complement strand
TTTTCACTATTGTCACTATTGTCACTATAATTTTCCCTATTGATTTGATTTGTACTTGAAAATGATTCACCTTTGCTGGAGAGATGTCATTTCACCTTTCTTGTATTTTGCCCCGTGGATCCAAATACTAAAATTTTTATTAAATTTTTATCACTTTTTATATTTTCATCTCTCAGTGAAACAATTTTCACTATTGTCATTTGATTTGTACATGAAAATCATTCACCATTGTTGGAGAGATGTCATTTCACCTGCCTTGTATTTTGTCCCGTGGATCCAAAAACCAATTTTTTTTTTTAAACTTTTATCACTTTTTATATTTTCATCTCTCAGTGAAATGATTTTCACTATTGTCATTTGATTTGTACATGAAAATCATTCACCATTGTTGGAGAGATGTTATTTCACCTGTCTTGTATTTTGTTTCGTGGATCCAAATACCAAATTCTTTTATTAAATTTTTATTACTTTTTCGATTTTCATCTCTCAGTGAAACAATTTTCACTATTGTCATTTGATTTGTACATGAAAATGATTCACCATCTTTGGAAGGATGTCATTTCACCAGTCTTGTATTTTGTCCTGTGGATACGTTTTTGAATAATTTTATAATTTTACAGATTATCATTGCAGGAAATACAGGTTTATGAGCACCTATAAGGTGAAGAAGTGATACATAATAAGGACATATATTTTGAATTTTTTTTTGAGGAATTCCGAACTAAAAACTTGTTACGCTTCACTGATATTTGATTATAAATAAGATAATCCTTTATTACAACAACAAAACAATTGTATATTGACGTATTGGACAAAAGCTTAGTGTATTGCATATCAGTATTTTAATAGATTACAATACATGGTTCTTTAATTTGAAATCTGATATTTAGGCAGGGATTGACCCTTCTATGTCAACCAAATTTGAATCATTATCAATCAAAATTTTCGTTTCAACGCAGATTATATTGCAAAAGGAACATTTCCGTTCACTTGGAATTATAACTTGTTTTCCGACAAGATGACAATAACTTTCCTTTATTTCAGTTTTTAGGTTTATTTATTATGGTAATCCTCGACGATATGCAAAAATCCAAGTTTTTGTAATACCAGGAAGATTCTAAATAAACCTCTTATTCTATATTTAATTGTGCGTACGTTCCAGAAATGTCCAACGAGTCTTCAGTCTTTAAAGTACATTTAATTATAAGGAAAGTGGTGTAGGTTTTTGCTTTTGCTTCTCGATCTTAAAGCGAACTAGGGAAAATGTTCTTCAAGAGATCTAGTAATCAGATGGCGGAAGATTGGAGAGAAAAAGCAGTACACCATGATACCAAGCTAATTTTTTAAGAATGTACAATGGAAAACTTTTTAAAAATGAAAACATTTTTGAAGATATTAGCTGATGATTCCTGATTGTATCCTGATTGTAGATGATTTCTGAAAGTATATAAAGTATTTCTTACAAAGTATATAAAGTATATATTAAAGTATATTCTGAAAGTATAAGTTCTTCATATTGAGTTGTTGACAAAATCCAAGTATTTGTTAATTATATATCAATTAAATGATCGACAAGATGTTGAAGTAAACAACTCGTGGGTATTCGTTACATCCAATAATTACGTAAACTAATTTTTTAAGAATGCACAATGGAAAACTTTTTCCAACTGAAAACATATTTAATGATATTAGCTGATGCTCTGTTTCTGAAAGCAACCATATTGAGTTGTTGACAAAATCTAAACATTTGTTAATTGTAGATCAATTAAATTATCGACAAGATGTTGAAGTAAACAACTCGTAGGCATTTGTTAAATCCAATAATTACGAAAATTGTACGGATTAGAAGACATGTTGTTGTTGTTATTGTTTTAACTAATTGTCCTAAGGCAGGTATTAACATGTTCTTAATGCCATAAAATAATCTTCATTTATCCGAGGGTTATTTAAAAGAAGGGAAAATAAGTGAAGGGAAGATAAGTGATGTTGATCCATTTTATAGTCAGTGATGACAAACGAACAATTCTGATAGGGAATGAAGTGAAAGCAGTATAATGTTTATATATGTTTGATAGAAAAAAAAATGGTGGAGCTAACTGCCAAGTTTAACTATTTTACTCTCTTCTGGATGAAATGTCACTTTGTCTAATTGATAATTTTTTAGTTTTTATATGAAATTTTTTTTCTATCGTAAAATATATTTAAGATTATATGGTTAATTTACATTAGTTATATGTTATTTATAATTTTAATTATTTTTTTTTAAATTTTTTTAGTCATACTTTTTTACATGCATTGCCTAAATTAACTTTATAGAAATTATAGACATTATAGAAATTACATGACAAATAAAAGCTGATTTAGAAATAAATATTAAATTATTGTTAAATCATTATTAAATTATTGTTAATTATAGTTTAAATCATATTATTAAAATATGCTTTGGCTCATTTTTACTTTCTTATTTTAGAATTACAAAAGTTTTTATATCAAATAACGATAAGAAAAGAAATAATACATTAAACACTGGCGAAATGCAGATTAGTGTTGAATAACATTTAGGTAGAGTTGATGCATGTAAAAGATAAATATTAACTCCAGTTTGGAGCACAAATCATATGTTTGTACACCAAGTGCATTTATGTAAAATCAATTATATATGAACAAAATTGATTAATATTAGTTGGACAATTAAAAGAATTTCTGGTGTTCATAATACAAATTTAGAGTGTTTATTTATATTGCTCGATAATAATTGTACAAGTTACATCGATTTATCTTTTAATACATTAGGAGTCTTATCTACCCATTTCACCAAAATAATAGTTGACTGATTTTCAAGTAAGAACCAAATTGTCAAACAAGGTACCGAAGTTATCAAAGAAACATTTATATGTATTAATTGTTATTGATACAATACACAGAGGTAGAAAAAATGAGGAGAAAAAAATAATACATTAAAAAATGGTGAACTGCAGATTAGAGTTGAATAGTATTTAGGTAGAGTTGATGCATGTAAAATATAAATATTAACTCCAGTTTTTTGGGTACAAATCATATGTTTGTACATCAAGGGCATTTATGTAAAATCACTGTTTTATGAACAAAATAAATTAAAATTAGTTGAACAATTAAAAGAATTTCTGGTATTCATTAAACAAATTTAGAGTGTTTATCCTATTAATCGATAATAATTGTACAAGGTACATCTTTTAATACATTAGAAGCCTTATCTACCCGTTTCACTAAAATAATAGAAGACTTTCATGTAAAATGAACCAAATTGTCAAACAAGGTAACAAAGTTATCAAAGACTCATTTATACATATTAATTGATATTGATATAATACATAAAGGTAGAAATAATGATAACAAAAAAAATAATACATTAAACACTGGTGAAATTTAGATTAGAGTTAAATAGCATTTAGGTAGATTTGATGAAGGTCAAAGATAAATATTAACTCCAGCTTGGGGCACCAATCATATGTTTGTACATCAAGTGCATTTAGGTAAAATCACTGTTTTATGAACAAAATAAATTAATATTAGTTGAACAAATAAAAGAATTTCCGGTGTTCATAAAACAAATTTAATGTGTTTATTCTATTAATCGATAATAATTGTACATAGATGTATGTTTTAATACATTAGGAGCATTTTATCCACGTTCAACTAAAATAATAGTTGGCAGACTTTCAAGTAAGATGAACCAAATTGTCAAACAAGATAACGAAGTTAGCAAAGACTTATTTATACGTATTAATTGTTATTGATACAATACATAGAAGTAGAAATAATGATAACAAAAGAAATAATACATTAAACACTGGTGAACTGCAGATCAGTGTTGAATAGCATTTAGATAGAGTTGATGCATGTAAAAGATAAATATTAACTCCAGTTTGGGGCACAAATCATATGTTTGTACATCAAGTGTATTTATGTAAAATCACTGTTTTATGAACAAAATAAATTAATATTAGTTGAACAATTAAAAGAATTTCGGGTGTTCATAGCACAAATTTAATGTGTTTATCCTATTAATCGATAATTATTGTAGAAGGTACATCGATTTATGTTTTAATACATTAGGAGCATTATATTCCAGTTTCACTAAAATTATGGCTGTCAGACTTTTTCTTTTCAAGTAAAAAGAACCAAATTGTGAAACAAGGTACCGAATTTATCAAAGACTCATTTACAAGTAATAACCCCTTAATTCACAGTTTTTTTAAAAAAAGACCGGTCAAAAAAAAAAAAAATCAATTTTTTTAATGTAAAAAACACAATTTAGAATGTTGTCTTGCCAAAAAAAAATTACAAAAATACAAAAGTAATCAAAATTTGTATTGCAATTTTGGATTTTGGTAACATTGCAGAAAATAGTCGAATATTGTAATATTAAGACATCGACTATCTTTCTAATTCCAATATCAAAATAAACATTATTATCAGTAAAAATACATATTTATACTTTTAAAACATAAATAATAACAATACTAGTATTTATAATATTAATCAAAATTTTACTTTTGTGTGATATATTTCGAAACAAGGTGCAGCACATAGCCCAACATTGCAACTATTACCTATGTAACACCTCTCTTTCCTTTTCCTTTGCAATCTCTTTTACCACAACACACAGATCAATATCTACAAAAGTACAACGCTGCTCGAATTATCTCGAGTGTGCACAGTTTGGTCAGTTTAGCTCGCTCGAGTTAACTCGAGCGTGCACGTTAAAGGGTTATTTGTTATTGATACAATACATAAAAATCTGAAGAGCCACAAAGTCTATGAGATGAGCTGCATGCGGCTCAAGGTCTGCCGACTTCTGAACTAAAATAATATACGGTACTCTCCATACAAAAATAGCAGCCGCAGTCTTTGGTCTCTTTATAGAGCAAATCTATTTAAATATTTATCTAACTTTGAAAGGAAATGAGTCTTTTGAACACTATCAATATATTTTTGCACATTTATATAACAAAAATAATTAATGATTAATCTGATATAGAAGTAGTTTCCATAAAACGAGTACTATTTAAAGAAATGCAAATTTTAGAAGTAAATATTCAAAAAGATTATTATCGTCCATCTTAATAAAAGTTATTTCCCTAATTATTTACTAAACAACATAATAATGTACATATTTATGACTAGAAAAAGTAGTATATTTAATTACTTGGAATTCTCAATTTGTATCACCAGAGTTTGAATAATTTGCTATAAATACTTTTTCATAATTAAACTATATTAATGACGCACGATATAAACATTTGTTTGGGAACTGTCTCTGTCATGAGTTTAATTTCTGATTTATTGAATAATTATATTGTTTAATATTATTTTGCTTCTTTTGAATCATACTTTTTTTTACATGCATTGCCTAAATTAACTTTATAGAAATTACAGACATTATAAAAATTACATGACAAATATAACTGATTTAGAAATAAATATTAAATTTATTTGTGTTTTATAGATGTTTTTAAAAATATCGTGTTTTTCTTTACAACATTTAGGATGATGCAGATGAACCTTCCGCTTTGCAGTCCGAGTCCAAAGTAACCTTTGTGGCAAAAGAAGCTTCTCAGGTACCTGAACTACGGGGTGACTCTTCAAATGTATCAGGCCAAAGTTCATCCAATGGGAGATCTCTACCGGTTTTTCAAATTGAAACTCCTATAGTTATAAAAAAAATAAAGAGAGGACCCAAAATTGTTAGAAAGGATGGTAAACCTTTGAAATCGTTTAGTAACAAAAATGAAACTTCAGATGAGCTGAATACGCAACAATCTCATACGTCAACGGTGTCAATTCCAGTTACAAGAGATCCATCCATTCCGGAAGAATCTCAGAGAATAGAAAATGTTCGACGTAATCACGATATTTTGAGAATTCCTGACCAGAACAAGCACAACAATGAAAGAAATTTTGCCCCTGCTCACTTCATACCTAGCGAGAATTTTCCAAGGAATGCCCAATCTCAGTCTCACCAGGCGACGAAATCTAGTGGTTCAATACCAGTTGGAAATGGTGAGATTAAATACGTTTTATCAATTCAACCAGGCTCATCTGAAGAAAATAGTAGATCTGACTCTTCTTCCGAGGAGTTTGACAGTAAAAGAAGGAGAGATCCTTCTTCTAATTTCAATGGTCACCAATATTCCACAGATCTTCCAAACAATCAGTTCCAGGGTACTTCTAATCATCAAAACAATGCTTTCCCTACGCCAGAGGCTCAAAGAGTGACAATAGTAAAAGAAAAAAGTGTTCATTCAACATCAAGAGAAGAAGCTCAAGAGAGAGTAAACATTGAGAAAAATCCTCTTCATAAAGAGTCTACCAATGAGGTATTTTTAGAACAGCATCCAAGAACATTTCAATCTCCTCAGACTATTGGTACACAAGGATTAAATAACCAGGATGAAAAAGTCCTTTTAATTCAAGGATCACACATACCAGGGAGAAATTATGGGCCTGAAGATGATACTTTTGGTTTTTACACTGATTCATATAAAGAAGAAAAACCATCTTCCGGGCACCCTAACAGACAAAAAATAAAAGTTGTTAAAGTTGTGAAAACCAGAGGCGACGAAAGAGTACCAAATGATATTCCTTTGAATCATGGCAATGGCCAGTCAAGACAATACTTTTTAAGTGAACAGCAGAATCTTAGGAATAACAAAGCAATAAATCAACAACCTTCAGGAAAGCATTTTTCGGGTCAAGGAAATAGGGTTCATAACCATAATAGGGTTCAAGTTCCTCAAATTAAGCAAAATGGAGGTAGCAATTTTATACCTGTGCAAATAAATGAAAATGCAAAACAAATTGGCCACACCTCCGTGCCCCAAAATCTTAATTTTGACTCCATTGCACCAAAAAATGCTTTGCAGTCAAGCGGTGGCTCAGTGAACAAATTTCCTCCACAGAAAGCTAACACAGAGCATGTTATATTAAACATAAACCCTGACCCAAATCAGCTGTATATTGATGAAAATACAGGACAATTAATAAAGTTTGTTGTTCGTGAAGAAGCCAATCAAAATTTCCATCCAAACGTAGCAGGAAGAACCTTTAACAATAAAAAATCATCCGAAGGACTTTTTCCTCAAAGACACGAAGAATCGCAAAGAAACGCAGGTGGACACTTACAGCAAAAAGGATTCAACCAGTTCCAAAACCATAATGATGCCAATGCCTTAAGGGTACAAAATTCAAACACTTATTCATCGACAGGTGGTTTAACAGGTGATCAACACAATTTACAGGAAGGTGCTAAGTACATTCAAATTTCTGGCGGTGATGCTGTTCATATAATTAACAATGACGCTATCAGTAACAATGAAAAGCAAGTTTATTACATTCCTCAAGAGCAAACTTCTGGAAATGAATATCTACAGTCTCAAGGTATTGGCCATTCTAACTCAAATGATGATAGTGAAGAATACGTTATATTATGTGATCAAGAAGGTGAAGACTACAGCGGAGAATATCAGTCTGGGGATTTAGGTTCAGGAAATCATAATATCGGTAGTAATAATTATCAACAATCAAATGTTCATTCTCAAAACCAATTACAGCCTTCAGGGTATGTATTAAATTCGGGATTAAATACCAATAAAGGGCATCCAAATTTAAACAATAAAGGAAAAAACTCAGAATATGATACTAGTTCAGAAAATCATAATTTCTTGAGACAAAATTTCGGATCTCGTTTACCCAGTCAAGATCATAATCAGCAGAAATCTATTGGAAATTCTCAAGGATCAATCTATTTAATAAATCAACAAAGCAATCTCAAGGGCGCTAATTTCGGGAACTCTAATAACAAAGGTGGGTCAAATTATGCAACATCTCAAGTCAATGGAGGTGCACAAGGACATTATAAAGGATCTGCATTTTCAGACGAAGGTGTAACGAATTTTGCTACTCCAGCAACAAATGTTGGAGCACAAGGTCACTATAAAGGATCTGAATTTTCTAACAATAAAGGTGACTTAAATTTTGGTGCTCCAAAAATAACTATCGTTACTCAAGTTCAGTCTAAAGGATCGGAATTTCCCCAGAAAGGACTTGATATTAGCAACTTACAAATCAATGGAGGTCAAGGTAATTACAAAGGAAATCAACTCTCTAACAATAAAGGCAATGCAGATTTTGGTTCTCATCAAATTAACTCAGGAATCCAGAGCCATGGTTCTGGATTTTCTAATAACAAAGGTGCTGTAAATTTTCCTACCCAAGAAATTAATCTTGGAGCCCAAGGTCATTATAAAGGTTCTGAATTTCCTAATAACAAAGGGGCTGTAAATATTGCAACTATACAGGATAATTCAGGAGCTCAGGGACATTATAAAGGTTCCGAATTTTCCGGTAACAAAGGTGGTACAAATTACGCTACTTTACAAATTAATTCAGGTGCCCAAGGTCATTATAAAGGTTCAGAATTTCCTAACAATAAGGGCGGCTCAAATTATGCTACTCCCCAGATTAATGCAGGAGCTCAAGGTCATTATAAAGGTTCAGAATTTTCTAACAACAAAGGTGGATCAAATTATGCTACTCCTCAGATTAATACAGGAGCTCAAGGTCATTATAAAGGTTCAGAATTTTCTAACAACAAAGGTGGTTCAAATTATGCTACTCCACAGATTAATGCTGGAGCTCAAGGTCACTATAAAGGTTCAGAATTTTCTAACAACAAAGGTGGTTCAAATTATGCTACTCCACAGATTAATACAGGAGCTCAAGGTCATTATAAAGGTTCAGAATTTTCTAACAACAAGGGTGGCTCAAATTATGCTACTACTCAGAATAATGTAGGAGCTCAAGGCCATTATAAAGGTTCAGAATTTTCTAACAACAAAGGTGGTTCAAACTATGCTACTCCACAAATTAATTCTGGAGCTCAAGGCCATTATAAAGGTTCAGAATTTCCAAATAATAAAGGAGCTTCAAATTTTGAAACTCATCAAATTAACATAGAGCCGCAAAGTCACTACAAAGGGACCCAGTTCTCAAGTAATAACCAAAATTCAAAGGTCCCCGTTTATAGAGAGGTTGTAACTCCAGCGTATCCAGTGGATGATTTTGCTTCAGTTAAAGGAAATAATAAAGGAACGAACTTCCAGTTGCATCAAAATCAAGGAAATTTTAATTCAGGAATAAAAGGCTTATCATCTGGTAATTACAACACGGGATCAATTCAATCAAATCAAAAGGGTTATGATAATAATAATAATATATTTTCTAATTCTAAAGGAAACTCTGGTTATAACAAAGGATCAGACTTACACAGCCAAAACCAGTACATAGATAATAGTGCATTTTCTAATAATCAGAATCATGGAGGCAATGCAAACATATTTTCAGGAGTTATTGATAACTCCAAACTTTTAGGAATTCAAGTGGGAAAGGTTATAATTCTGAAACTGATGCTTTAACAGGTATTATTTTAACATCCGCTCTTAATAAGGGATCAGAATTCCCTGCTCAAAAAGGATATAATTCAGGCAGTTCTAATAACAAGGGTTATGATGTAAGTCAAGAGGATTTTTCTAGTATTAAAGGAAACAATAAAGGTTCTTTCGTTTCAAACCAAATGGATATAAAACAGCTCAAGGTAATAATAAAGGATCAGAACTATATAATGCAAAAGCCTACGAGGGAGGAAATGAATTTCATGGCAATCAAGGATACAATTTAGAAGATCAATTGAAAGGTACTGCATATATTATTGAGAAAGGTTCAAACAAATTTTCCGGAGCTGTTTCCAATAATGAAAATAAAGGAATAAGTTTTTCGAATCAAAAAGGTGTGGCTGGTAACGCTGGATATTCTCAAGGCCAGAAAAGTGATTTGGGTGGAAATAATTATGATCAAGCTTTATTTTTAAATCAACATGATATTAGTTCGGGAATCAACAATCAAAAAGGTTACTCCACAGGAAACGATAAATCACATTTATCTGATCAAAATGGATATATATCGGCTAAAGATATTTTCTCGGGTAATACGGGTTATATCTCAGAGGGACAGTTTATTGATTCACTGTCTTTAAAAGGAGATCAAGGAGATTTGGCTCAGTTGATCAAAAAAGGATACAACGCAGGAAACGAGTTGTTCACGTCTAATAAAGGAATTCCATTTTCCGGAGATGTATCCTCTAAAGGTTTTAATGGAGGGCCACAATTTCCCATTAAAAAAGACTTTAATTCTGGAAGCAATCATGGGCTGAGTGGTAATAAAGGATATAACTCAGGAGCTAGAGTAGAATTGTTTTCCGATGTCATATCATCAAAAGGTCTAAATAAAGGATCAGGATTTTCTAATAACAAAGGATTTAATTCGGGAAATAATGAATACCAGGCACCTGTTTCAGAATCATATTCAGGATCATTTACTCCACAATCTTCTAATAAAGGTTTAAACCATGGAAATCAAAAGGGTTATGATGCCGGTAGTAATAGCTTCTCAGGAAATAAAGGCTACAATGCTCAACCAAACTTATTTTCCTCTAGTAAAGGCCATGATAAAGGATCAAATTCATATTTAGAAAACAACAGAAATAGCTTCAAAGGATCTCCAATCCAATCTACTCAAAATAATGACTATGGCAGAAATATAAATTCCGTGCCAGCAGTAGGTAATAATTATAAAGGTTCAAACTTTGCAAAAAATTCTGGAAATTCCGGATATGGTAATCAACAAATAGCTGGATACAGAGATGAATCCCTGAAAAGTGCCTTGCAGGGTCAACAGTACAATACAGGAAATGATCAATACGGAGTGTCATACTCTTCAAGTGAAGAGATTGCACAACAGCCTATTGAGCAACACTATTCAGGAAAACAGGAACCAGTTCAGTATATATTGGTAGAAGAAGACATTCCAGGAGCTAAAAACGGAAATGATGAAGCAGTATATTATCTCCAGCATGACGGAGGGAGTGACCAAGAAAAAACATACTTAATCGTAGATGATCCAAACCTTCAGCAACATCAAAATCTCAGGGTCGTGGTTGATGGAGGAAAGGATAGGACTTTTCCAATTCGACAATTAGCAACGGTTGGTCTGCACATGGCTAGGTCTGTGATTCCCCAAATTCAAAAAAGCAAAGCAAAATCTATCAAAGGAAAAATAAGTTTTGGAGTTGAAATCAAGAAAGGAGCTGGACAGTCTGACGGCCCTCAGCATTATTTAGAATCTAGAGTAGATAATGGAAATAAAGTATCCCCACAAGCAGGACTGAAGCAAACAACTCCAAAATAATGTTGCCAGTATTTCGCTTGTTGGAAGTTCTATAGTCGCTCATAAGATTTTACTACGCATGGAATCTTATGGATTTGATCAATTGTAGATATCGTAGATAACTAATTAGTGGGAAAAAAGCAAAAGAAAAGTTATTTGAGATACGCTTTAGCTTTTAATGCAATATTTTCAAACACAAAAAGAATGATTAAATATTTTCTTGGGACTAATATTGTTTAGAAGTTGTTGTAGAAATAATAAAAGTTCTATCAATGAAAAGGATCAGTTAAATATCCTTCTGTACAGTCTTTAAAAGCCAGTATATGTTATTTGTTTTATAGATCTCTAATGTTTATTTTTGTTTGTGTTCTCCAATTGAGAGTATATTGTACTTTTTGTATCATCATATAAACTATTTTGTCATGTTAATGATATTTAGCTATACAGAAAATTTAGGGAAGTATATTGAAGTAAAAAATACATGTTAAATACTTTGATGTTATTTTAAAGGGAAAAAAAAAGGAATTTTCTGAATATTTGTATTCACACCATTAATATACTAATTTTAAAATATTTGGAAATGTCAAATTATTCACTATCGCCAAAATAATATCTGAGAAGGTTTCTACTATATATAATAGATACTGGAACTAAATACTTTTTAATTCATTTAACATATTTTATAGAATGTTTATTTATGCAATCTACTTTTTATTAAAATTATGTCATAGTTGTTTTATTCAGTTTAACAAAATTTGAAAAAAAATTACTTTCTTGTATGCAATCAACAAAAAATACTGTTTGTTGTAATATATTGTTGTGTTATGTAAACGTAATGTGTATAGTTTTGGAAATGTATGTTTCCTTTATAATAAATCTATCAATTATACCATTGTTTATTTCATTTATTATGTCTATGACAATCCTTCATTTTTAAATTTTATGACATATTTGACTAGGAAAAGGAAATATAAAATTTAAAATAAAAGTAATTAAAACTAATTTATAGTAATATTATGTAATAAAAATTAATAAAATCAATTTCATAAAATTGTTGTTTTAAGGAAACAGTGAATTTTTAGCTGAGTGATATTTGACTGAAAATTTGGTTTTTGTATCAGTTTGAATTTGTAAATTATAACCAAGAAGAAGATAGTTAACATATTAAATGCATGAAATCTGTATTTTAATATCCTTTTTCAAACAATTTTAGAGCATTAGTGTTTAAATAAACACAAATGTAAGGGGAAAAAAATGTAAGGGAAAATATTATTGATGTGATGTGAGAATCATAAAGAAAATACTGAAAGGAATCTGGCCTGGCTAGAAATTTCATACCTAAAGGACGCCGAACGATGGCCTATTGGTTAGGGTGCTGGCCTTCGGTACCGGAGTTCGTGGGTTCGAATCCCCCTGTGGCATGGATGTTCGTAGCCGTTGAAATCGGCTTTAAGCTGTTGGTCCTGGTTTCATCAGCCCTTGTGTTGCAAAAAAGTAGACCTATCACTTCAAACTGAACTAAACCATGTATAAAGGAAGTGTATCTAATCCTTAATTTCGTATTACGAATGTTAAGGTAAGAGTTACTGTATATTCTACTTCTGCCGGTGTCACCTTCTATACCTGCAATAAAATAGTCAAATTTTAAAATATTCTAATGTGTGATAGCTTCCTCTTAGTGAATAGTGGGCCATGATGGGCCACTGTAGTGGTATGATTGCTGGGTGTGGACTCCTTGCACTGGGACACTAGGTGACTCAGTCTTGATGGGGGCGAATGGGCTACTAAACTTCCTGTCTAAATATTATTTGTCGCCATCTATGAGCAATTAATATAAACATATTAAAAGAAATTGTTCCGTTTATACATTTGAACAATGTTGAAAAGGAAATGACACTTTTCTCGGGAAAGACTTTTCTTACTGATTTGAAAAATGGTAAATTACATATTATACATTAGAAGAACTGAGTTAGGGCTTCTCGAAATTGAAACACCGATGTTTCTCTTGCCCGAACTCAGGTCGGGCATTCGCATTTGCGTTGCCTGAACTGAATTCGGGGGTCACAGATAAGGGGTTAATGTCAACAATTTTATAAAAGCACACTGGTGTGCAAAATTTATTTAAGCAACAGGTGGAGTTTTTGCGATAAATCCACGAGAAATCATCTGAAAGACATGAAATTCAGAAATAAGGGAGAGTATTATGTACGTAAAGGATGAGGAAAGCATCGGCGATGAAAAAGGAATACAATGCATACGGTATGGAATCAAACAAAAGCAAGCTTTATTGAACGCCTAGTATCGTGATTCAGGATTGTTTATCTAAAAGGAAGAACAACAAGCAGATGTTCCTTAATATGGGATATACCCTCCCCTAATTGCAATGGCTGTTTCGCACCGTCTCCGCATACTCAGAACCAGCTGGTCCAACATTTCTTTCGGTAGGAGTGCCCATTCCGCAACCAGCATCTGTTTGAGTTGTTGGGTGATCTCCGGAGGATGTAAGCGTGCTGCAATGCGTCTCCCCAAAGCATTCCACACATGTTCGATGGGATTTAAATCAATGGAGTACGCTGGCCAATCCATTCGACATCTGATTGTTGATCTTCCTCTTGGATAGACAATAATGAGTCACGATATATGCTTTCAATAAAACTCTGTTTTTGTTTGATTCCATACCATATGCATTGTATTCCTTTTTCAGCGCCGATGTTTTTGTCATCATTTATGGACTTAATACTCTCCCTCATTTCTGAATGGAGAAGCTTGATCGCTGGTTTTTAATCAGTAATGATTATTACAAAATAAATGATGGACTGTAGTTCTTAAATTAAACTTATATTCTCAGACAAATACTCAGTCGCCTTCTCGAGGCGAAGGGTCGAACACACTCTCAGTTTACACACTCTACATTACAAACATAAAAACAACAATTCTTAATGTGGCGGTTTTTCAGCAAGCTGCCAGAATTGGCGCCAAGCGCAATATTGGCGGTTCATGTCTCTCAGATAATTTCTCGTGGAGTTATGGAAAAAAAAACCACTTGTTGCCTAAGTTTTATACACTAGTGTAATTCTAAATTTGAAGCCTAATTACAGCATTAATATATGATTTAACAAAGTTATAATTATAGGCACATATGGATGGACTCGAATTTCTATTAGTTCCTTATCGATAGTTTGCCGCTCTCTGCTCTAAATATTATTCGACGAAAAATATTTTTTTTTCTAAACATCAATTTATTTGATTTTTAATATTCTATAAATATATTAAGTAAACTAAAATTTAATTTAAAAGGACAGCATATGTCCCGCAGATGTATTAGTTCTCCAGAGAGCCCCTTTCAAAAGGTAAGGTTTATATAATATTATGTATAAATACATATATTTCTCAAAAATATTTTAATTATCATACAAATATGGGGGATATGAGGTAGGATTTTCTTATGCTAAAAATCTCTCATGAGATTACTTATAAATCTTAGCTAAATTAATAATTTACAAAAAATATTTAAATATTTTTATTTAAATTCAAGCATGCTATGTGGAACCCTTGAACTGGAAAAAATCTCTTTATGGATTAAAAAAAAATTGTGGAGCTTTTTTCTCAAGAATCAAACAAATGAAAAAGAAAATATTTCTTATATCTACAATTTTCCGATTTCGAGGATTATGTTTTCTATTATTGAGAGCATGCTTCACAATATACATTCTACATTGTACTCGTGCCCAATTACAAAACAAAAATGGAACAAAACTGAAAAGACTAAGAACGCATTATTGTCTTTTTGTATCACAGAGTTGCATAAAAGCGACAAAGACAAAAAATATCATTCCTGTAGCGAGCTTGAAAAAAAAAGGTCTTGTTTGTTGCTATTCAGCAACATTGAAATTAACCCAATTTGCTTATAGAATCCATATCAAATAGCTACACTAATTTTGATTTTCACATTAAAGTTTTATTTATCAATTGATTAGTTGTACATGTTAATGATTAAAATAATATTTAGATTTATTAAATAAAAAAGATGAAGCAGTAGATTTTATACTAGTTTCAAATTCTTTATCTAAATATAATTTTTTGGGGTGTAATCTGCTATATATACATACATAAATACACACATATGTATACACACATATATATACATATATATTATATATATATGTATATATGTACATATAAATACATATATACATACACACACACACACACACACATATATATATATATATATATATATATATATATATATATATATATATATATATATATATATATATATATACATATATATATATATATATATACATACATATATATATATATATATATATATATATATATATATATATATATATATATATATATATATATATATATATATATATATATATATATATATATATATATATATATATATATATATATATATATATATATATATATATACTTATCGCCATGGAAATAATGTTATTTTTCCTGTGTTTACTGTTACTTGTTTATTATCAACGAAATATTACATTTTTATCTTTTGACTTCCCGGAAGTATTGGTTTTGTGATATTTAACCCATAAGGTCATTTCTGAGGAATACATATTAATGATTGTCTAAAATCTAAGTTATTATGAACCATAGAGGGTAAAACAAATATAAAATTTAAATAACTTTGTCTCTTTGTCTTTGAGTCTTTATTAGTAATCAACTGCCATTTCACACATGAAGGGATTATATTTATAGAAACAAAAATCCTTCGTGATGAGAGATTTATTTAGTATGAGAAGTAAACACAATACTGTAAAGTCAAGCTTTTTGATTAACTTAGATAAAGCTATTTGACTTGATTTTGATCTATGAATGCAATGTATGTGTGGGGCCCAAAAAATCTTAAAATGTCTCTTTATATGAAAAAAGAATAATTAACAATTGATTCTCGGAAATATGGTAACCTGTTTGGCAGCTGTCTAGTTTCGCTGCAAAGGAAACCTCGTACTATGAAAAGATCTACAAACTATTTTTTAGCTATCACCCAAAAGGGACACTAAGCATTGATCTTTTAACACTAAACATACCAACACTTAATAATACCCACTTCTACCATAGCCGGTTAAATGACCGGATTTTATTTTTCCTGATTGAATGTTTGAAATAAACATATTGGGATGGAAATAAACAAATAAAATTCATTATAATTAACAAAATTTTATGTTTTCAATTTTTATGTATTGCAAACTCAAAGAATAAGAATTTTTAATTCATTATCTATCTCATTTTTTACACATATATTACCGATCATTTAAAAGGTTATGGTTTGTTAAGTCTTAAGTACGTGTACATCATAAAAGCAATACCTTCTATTGTTAAGTGTTAAGTACATGTAGAATTCTAGAGTACTGCCTGTGCCAATTTAGAAAGTGTCGCATAGATAAAACACCAGTTCTCAAAGAGTTAGTGGTTTAAAAAAGTGGGGAAACTAGAGAGAAAAGAAAGGGTTTTTATTGCTTTGATAAGAATATTTTAAGGTCATGTTGATGACAGAATGATTTCTGGGTTATCAAGTCTTAAACTGGAGGGTTGCTGAACGATGGCCGATTGGTTAGGGTGCTGGCCTTCGGAACCGGAGTTCGTGAGTTCGAATACCACTATGGCATGGATGTTCGTAGCCGTTCGGAATCGGCTTTAAACAGTAGGTCCCGGTCTCATTAGCCCTCGTGTTGCAAAAAGTAGATCGTAGCGCTCCAAACCAAACCAAACCTAAACTGGAGGGTTAGTAACCTAATAAGTGGGTACTAACTAGTTGGGTCAGAACGACCGAGGCCCTAATCAAAAATCAGACAGAAAATTATAAAAAAGGATGAAGAAAGACGAAAAGGTACCTAAATTTATACCAAGCTTTTCAGATGCACACGAATTTTTGTGGAAATTAAAAATCATTTACATGTGCGTACAGTCCTATTGACTGTGTACTTGAAGCGGCAGAAGCGACAGGCTGCTCATTCTTTTCAATCTGAGGATACCGTTATAAAAAGTAGGTATGAATTGTAAAATATCTTTAAAACTAACTATCATTCTTAACATACTAGCATATAGCCCGTCATATGACAAGATCTGTAAAACTTTTAATTTTTCAGAATAATTTAGCGAATTGATTGCAAACCGTATGGTTATGTATAAGGCGATTTCACGCAGTAGGGCACATCTCAGTTTAAGACAATTTTGGCTTTAGTTTCAAACGGAATGGCAGTTTATTGTTTGTCAATTGGCTGTTGTAAATTGTTGCAAATAATGTCTATTGGCTGTTGTTGAATGGGAAGGGCATTATAGTAGTTAATGATGTTGTGACAAATTGTTCTATAAAAAACAAACATACAAACGAACAAACTTCTTAATTTTCAAAGATATATAAATTAAACGCTAGATATTTATAGTCCGTTAAATACACACCTAGAGTTTTATGAAAAGAATTTGTTGTTAATACCAGTGACAAAATTTCCACTGCAGCAAAAATAAACGATGATTAAATTTAAAATTATCATATAAGTACCTAATTTATTATTTAAGCCAAATATGAAAGAAAATTATTTACTTAATGTCTAAATTCAGTGATAAAACGTATGAAAATAATGCAGACGATATTTAAATAATTTAAAATAAAAAAGGATTAAATGAGATGGTTAAAGGAATGACGTCATAATGCTAGAAAAAAATGTTATTTTTACCTATTTATTATGTGATAAATTGATAAATTTAATCGCTTGCTCTTAACCGGAGAAAGTAGGGCTTGAAATAGTAGCATTAAATGCTGGAAAAGGGAGGAAGGGGTGGATTTCGATCATTTAAAAGACGAAAGTATTTTTTGCTGTGATATGAGGCATATTTATTCCAATTTATTTTAGAATCGGATCGATAGTTTAGGATAAGGTACACTTTACTTGATTTGAATTTTGCTAACTCTAACTCATCAAGAATCCAATATGGATGCTTCTATCCATTCCAGGTCCAACCGTTTCATAAATTCGAGGACAGACGGACAGATAACTTAGGCTATTATTATATAGTGGATATTGTATTTTATGAAATGTTACATGCTTCTAAATAGTGTTGCAAACTCATAAGAGAGCCTCAAATCTGGAATTATCTGGACCTCAGTGATTTCTAATTTTGGAATCGTTGCAAATTGTTTTATCGTAAAAAAATAATATTCGCCCTTTCCTTCCCTTCACAAAGTTGTGCACATGTTGCTTCGAAATATTTTTACAGAACTAAGCTGATGTGTGTTACCCCTGCATTTCTAGGAAAGGAAATAAAGATTTGAAATTGCTGTTTTCGATTTAGGCATGCAATCACTAGATCTTTAGTGTTTCGGTCAATTGGCTAATATCAGACAGACGTTTGAATGTCTCTTTGGACGGATACTCTTTTCTCGCTTATATAACGACCTAAATAACGTTCAAGTATTGGAACGAACCTCTTTTGTCACTTCTATACTTTCAACTGCTATGGGGGTTCGGGAACTTGACATTTGAAACGAATTAAGTATGAAAACCATTGCCTCGAGAAACCGTTAAAAGCGTACAAGGGTTGACAATCCGGTTTTAAAATTTAAAGTTTATAATGAAGTGGACTCCGCATAATGTGATCGAGGTTAATGTTATCATTCGCTTATTGTTATCGAAATCACTTGGTCCCGATTTTCTCTATTCATTTGTACTTTAAAATTATCTCATTATGTGATCGTTACATCTGTTAATTTTATCAGTTTCCTATCAGACAGACGTTTGAATGTCTCTTTGGACGGATACTCTTTTCTCGCTTATATAACGACCTAAATAACGTTCAAGTATTGGATCGAACCTCTTTTGTCACTTCTATGTTTTCAACTGCTATGGGGGTTCGGGAACTTGACATTTAAAACGAATTAAGCATGAAAACCATTGCCTCGAGAAACCGTTAAAAGAGTACAAGGGCTGACAATCCGGTTTTAAAATTTGAAGTTTATAATGCAGTGGACTTCGCTTAATGTGATCGAAGTTAATGGTATTAATCGCTTATTGTTATCGAAATCACTTGGTCCCGATTTCTTCTATTCATTTGTACTTTAAAATTATCCCATTATGTGATCGTTACATCGGTTAATGTTATCAGTTTCCGAACCTCATTTTAACTTGCAAAGGAATATTCAAAATGTATTCAGAAGGAGCCCATTCTTTTTTCCCCCTTCGCTGTAGTTTGAATTTCCGAGAATTATCTCTCTTTCTCTTAGAAAAATGGGGAATAATCAATGGAGTGGAGATTTACACGTTCCTATAAGCCCCGTTTACATGTGCCAGTCATGTACCCTTCTTTTTACCCGGGTAAAGGGATTTTGCTTGGAGGGTCGGAGAAACCCGTTTACATGGTCAATTCTTTCTACCCTCCATTTTGCCGGGATCGTCGCTAGAAGTCACGTGATCATACGGGACGGGAATCATCTGTAAGCGCAAAGGATGATGGGAAAGGAGAGTAAACTCTGCTATTACCCGGGTAGAAAGGTGGGTTCTTTCTACCCCTCAATTTTTTCCCTAGCTAGGGATAATTCTTGAAAGGGGAGTACAATTCGCGTATCTACCCTGCATTCTACGCTGCTTTTGGCACATGAAACGGGGCTAGAATTTTTCAAAAATACGCACACCCTGCTGTTGGTTGTCAGATAAGCAGAAGGCAACACATTCTTATCGGAATTAAGAAGCATATTCACATTTTATGCTTTGCTCGCTTACATGGAGCTTATAGATATGGAAGCCAGAAAGTGAAATGATTCAACATTAAAACAAAATATCGAAATTTTGAATCTTTATGACAGGTTACCAAAAATGAATTAGAGCAATGTTGCAGCGCAGTTACAGATTTCTCAGTCTCTGAATTGCATTGAAAGTGTTGAAAAGTGTAGTACAACACCGCTCCGATGACTTTAAAAAACATTGTGATTACGAACAATTTATCAAAGAGCTTCTTAGAAAAAATTGTAGACAATCAACAATTGATCAATTATTGTTATTATGTAAACAATTCTTATGTCTTAAAGGATAATATACAGTACATAAATATAAGGGGAGATTTTTCATTTTATTTTGAAATTTAGTACGTGTGAATTAAAGGGGGGGGTAAATTTATCTAACTTTGCATATCGTTTACTGTTATCAATCGGTTATTGTTAAAAATCACGGTGTCCTAAACTGATCACAATAAGCGAAGTCCACTGTATATAAAATTAATATAATTACTAAATATTACATGTATATAAAAACAAATAATAATAAAATCTGATTTCAAGTTATAAAATATAAAATTTAAAATTGATTTTTAAAAAATGACAGTTGAGAAAATGTCCAGATGTAGGACCATTCCGAATTTCGGCCCTTCAGATTTTCAGGCTTTGAATTGCAATTAATTTATTCCCAGTCACCAATTTTATTGCACTCTACACACATTTCCAGCTTTTATTGGTTTATATTTCTGTACACTTATAAGATAAATTCAAGCTTAAATGTATACGAAAACTGAGTATTTTTATAGAACATAAGTTAGTTTTAATATAGATTTTTATTTTAAAATTCCTTTAAGTATTTTTTGCATGTCCAATATGTTGTATTCTAACGTTCTAGAATGTGTTTTTCAATTCTGGCTTGTTGAAAATACAAAGAGTTATACCGCAATCATGATTTCCATTTCACTTATCTGAAGTACCTTCGGTATTTTCTGATGCATCGATTCATCAACAGATGGCGCTATCAACACACTTTTCTCGTATATCTATCTGTCTATGAAGAAAGTGAAGAAAGATTCCTACCCAGACAATCGCATCTAGACAAATTACGATGCCAACTGTCACAGCCCGGTGCACCTTGCAATCAACGAATACAGTGGGCTGGATGGATTTATATTCAGTCATCTGAGAACCTGTCATTACGTTGAGAAAATTACGCTCTTCAAACAGGGTTAGTGAATGGATGATGGTCTACACACTTGTTAAATCGAGAAAACTTTTTTTCAAGGAGGACGGTTACCAGCACACTGGAATCATTTATCCCAGGGGTGGGCAACCTTTCAATTATGAAATCAGACCCATTCCTGAGGAGTTCCAGAGCTTAAATGTACGTTTTTTGTGCAATTCTATGTAATTTATGTGCACAAAAAGTTGTTTATAGATGTTAGGTTAAATAAAATAAAATGTATTTCCTGTATAACCAAACAAACAATGATACAAAATAAAAAAAGACATACATATATTTTTATATATATATATAAATATATATATATATATATATAATATATATATATATATATATATATATATATATATATATATATATATATATATATATATATATATATATATATATATATATATATATATATGCATATTATATATATATATATATATATATATATATATATATATATATATATATATATATATATATATATATATATATATATATATATATATATATATATATATATATATATATATATATATATATATATATATATATATATGTACATATATTTAGTTAACCTGGAACAAAAAAATTAGGGTTCGAAGCTCTGGTTTTTATTAAACAAGATCTAACATTACAGCCTCTTTCTATAAATATCGCTTAGATTACTCTAAGTTCCCACAATAATTTTGATTTTATATTTTCTTCAGCAAGAACTACATTATTTAATTTCAAATTCTTATGAAGAGATGGTGTTTTAAAGTGATTAACAGTTTTTAATTGGAGTAAACACTGTTCCCTCATTCCATGGAGTGTTTCTAAAGTCGTTTCAAAAGAAGAGTCTCGTAAATCTTTCTCTTTCTGTATGACTCTTTGGCCGTTTTAGATTCAGCCAATCTGTTCAATGAAATGGACAGGGTATTTTAGGTCACAATAACCTAATTCGAGGAAGTAAGCAGGTGTGAGAAGTTCCGTCGATCCTGGATCATTTTCCACATTAGAAGCCGATTGTTGAGGATCACATTAACTTCTGAAAGAACCCTTGAAAGTTCTTCAACATCTTTAGGTCTTTGCTAAGGGCTTTGCCAAGTATTTTACACAAAGGGTACTTTACAATCTTAACAAGGTTTTTGTAATAACCGCCTCACTAAGGGTTATGTTCGAGTAGAATTTATTTATTTTTATTAAATATTTTCTACGATATTAGAAACAAACCTTATGTGTGAATTGATAACAATAAAGAAAAAGTGTCTATGAGCAATTTCTATTTTTATTTTTTCTAAAATGTTAAGTTTGAAGTTTATAAGTTGTCAGTAAAGTTTAGATTTTATAATAGTATGTTAAAATTAATGTTTACTTAAGACACTTCCTCATTATCATTGTAAACTTATAAGTAACATGTTTCCTAAATTTCAAAGTTATGCATACAATGTATGTTTAAATATGATGCATACATGAAAGTTGCAAAATCTGTGTTTTCAATAAAAGAAATTTAAACGGTTATTAATAATTTAATGTTTTTAGTTTTGGTTCTTATTTTTGTTTATAAATCTTTTAAAATTTCAAAATAATTTTATGCAGTTTGTGGCACCAAATAGATACCAAATTATTAGCTATCAAATAAACTAAAATATCAAAAATCTATTTTTTTTTTAAATTTTACACAGCGTGTCTCATTAAACGGTTTTAATAAGGATAAGTTTCAGTGACAAATTCATTTATAATTTTATTTAAATGAAACTTATCATATAAAGACTTACCTCGTAAATAAAGTTTTATAGTTAATATGGATTTTCAGCATCTTTATCTGTTTAAGATCCTACCGGTATGTAAAAACCTTGTCAAATCACACAATTTAAAACAAAAATTACGTATCTTTTAACTTTATGAAAATTAAAATGAAACGTATCATATAAAGACTTACCTCGTAAATAAAGTTTTATACTGAATATGGATTTTCAGCATCTTTAACTGTTTAAGATCCTACCGTTATGTAAAAACCTTGTCAAATTAAAACAAAATTTAAAACAAAAATTTAATAACAAAAATAAACAATTTAAAACAAAAATTACGTATCATTTAACTTTATGAAAATTAAAATGAAACTTATCATATAAAGACTTACCTCGTAAATAAAGTTTTATAGTTAATATGGATTTTCAGCATCTTTATCTGTTTAAGATCCTACCGGTATGTAAAAACATTGTCAAATCACACAATTTAAAACAAAAATTACGTATCATTTAACTTTATGAAAATTAAAATGAAACTTATCATATAAAGACTTACCTCGTAAATAAAGTTTTATAGTTAATATGGATTTTCAGCATCTTATCTGTTTAAGATCCTACCATTATGTAAAAACCTTGTCAAATCACACAATTTAAAACAAAAATTACGTATCTTTTAACTTTATGAAAATTAAAATGAAACTTATCATATAAAGACTTACCTCGTAAATAAAGTGTTATGGTGAATATGGATTTTCAGCATCTTTAACTGTTTAAGATCCTACCGGTATGTAAAAACATTGTCAAATCACACAATTTAAAACAAAAATTACGTATCTTTTAACTTTATGAAAATTAAAATGAAACTTATCATATAAAGACTTACCTCGTAAATAAAGTGTTATGGTGAATATGGATTTGATAAATTTTAAGATCCTTTTAAAAATTGTCAAATCACACAATTTAAAACAAAAATTACGTATCTTTTAACTTTATGAAAATTAAAATTATTTCGTAAATTTTAGTGATATTTGATAAATATTAAGATTTTTAATCGTTAGTTGCAGAACCTAATTAATATACTTTTGTGCCCTTTTGTGCAACAATTCAATTATTGTGCCACCTTACCAATTAATTTATGCCATTATCCTATTCATACAAAAATTATAACACTAAATTAGGAAACAGATTTTAAATATTAGTCTGTTTCTACGTTCTTCATTATTTATAAATATAAAGCAATTTACTGAATAATACTGAAAATAATCACAAAAACTAATGTAAGTATAAACACATCTATCAAAATCATGGCGGAAAAATTTAAAAATAAATGAAATTATAATTCATTACCTTCCTTTTCCTTAAAGTGTGTTGATGGATTTGTGAAGATAAAAGAATAAAGTTTAATTGCCACTTAAAAAGTACAATTCCAGAATCAAATGTTATATTTTATAGATATTTAACCTATTAAACAAAAATACGAGCTAACATGCTTTATCATTTTACAGTCATGGTACCGCTAAAATATTCACAAAATAAAAAAAAGCTGTTTCGATTTAAATCTTTTTTTTCCTTTTCTCTCTTAAATATTTAATCTTCTGTTCACGATAGGAATTTAAACCATTTATATCAAAATATGCAGATATAATGCATGCACTTATTTATAACGGAATATAATACATTCGACCGTATGTACTATATTCTGTTTCAAATCTGCTGAACATACACACACACACACATATATCTATGTGTATATGTATACATTTATGTATGTATATATATATATATAGATATAAATATATATTATATATATATATATATATATATATATATATATATATATATATATATATATATATATATATATATATATATATATATATTATATATATATAATATATATATATATATATATATATATATATATATATATATATATATATATATATATATATATATATATATATATATATATATTATATATATATATATATATATATATATATATATATATATATATTATATATATAT
>JAGEOH010000930.1:0-25000 GCA_032207245.1 Pardosa pseudoannulata | reverse complement strand
TGTCATTAAAACAGTTAAAATTAAAAGATAAAATTTGAAGTATGATCTACAATGCAGGGCTTTGTGTCTGAACTACAAGTATATATTTATGCAAATCGCATGGAATATTAAAACAGGGAGGGGGTATGGTAAAATGTGACTTAGGGACAAAGAGAGAAGGGTAAAAAATATTGGAAAAAAAAGTGTTACATTTTAGTGAACCCCAAAAGCTTTGAGCTTACTGTTTTCTTGAAGGAACCTCTTATATCAGAGCAGAAAAATTAGGCAGTCAAAGCTTTGTCCTACTCAAATTTACAAAATTATTGTATCTTTATTTTAATACAGTACAAAGATCTCAATAAGATATTGAATGGTAAGGTAGCCAATATGCTTTTCTTAAATATATTCTATGAATAATAAACAATAGCAACGATATTTTGGATTATAACAATTTAATAAAAGGAAAATACGTTTAATAATTTGGCTTTGATTGTTTTTTATAGCAAAGTATTTTTACGTTAAGTATTTGTTGATATCTGCAATTTAATGTCATCTTGTTATGTAATGTATGACATAATCCTCCTCAATTAATGTATATGAAACAAGCGATGGAGTTTGAGATCTTATTTTATCCTTAAATTATTTATTTCTATGGACATTATTTATGGACAGACACCATACCTTTCCTATCAGGTACGTTATGCGGCTGGGGTCTGTGACGTCGCACGAGTGTGACGATGAATACCTCGTCGTTGCCAGTGAGACTCGCACTTTTTGGGGTTTATTATTACAAGACCATATTTTTCGTCACGATCTTTGAAAAAAAATCGCGTAAAAGCGATATTTCGCCAAACTGTGTTCCTGGACGCTCGTCAATGAACGAGGTGGGTAGCTGGCCGGGTTCCTACACACATCCCACGTCGGGTGACGTAGACGACGCACAGAATGTCGTCGAACAGAGATCTTTATTTTTCTTTTCATTTATTTCCTTTTAACCCCTTTTTACAATTTTAATCTAGCGTAAGGCAATCCTATTAAGGGTTTCTTTGCCATTCGCGTACTCGGAAAACGACGGGCGGATTTTCGTGGCCGTGTGACAAATTTTACGTGAAACGGCTGTAAAAATCACTTCGTCCTCATAGGTTTGGAATGGGGTGACGATGCTGCGTTGCAATCCGAGTGCGAAAACGAGAACCTTGTGGAAAAAGGGTTTTATTATGGAAAGCCTCATCGAATTAATAATTTTTACGTAAGATAACTGTCTTTAACAAATAGAATATTTTCTAACCAAATCCGGAATAGTGTTAAAATTGGGAAAGCTGCATTGAACTGTAACAGTTTGTTATAGGTGAATTTTGGTTACTTTTTGTTGTAGACTGTATTTTGACTTCCGCTGATCCTTGGGGGATTCATATACTATGTTGAACGAACTAATACCATTGTAATAATATCTGTAGCCGGACGATAGCCCAACAGGTAGGGCGCGCTTCCTTTCGGCAACGAAAATTGTAGGTTTGAATACCACCACTGGCGTAGTTTTTCGTAGTCATTCGAAATCTTTAAGTCCTAGTCTCATTACCTCTTGTGTAGCTAAACAGTAGCGCTCCTAATTCAGAATATTGGTCCGAATCCTATTGGGGGCATGGATGTTATTTTGCCGTTTGGGAATGGCTTTAAGAAATATGTCTTGGTCTCATTATCCCTTCAGTATTGAAAAGAATACCTTACCACTTCTAATCAGTTAATAGAACCCATAAATATCTTGAAAATATTTGAATTATGGTGTTGGGTATTAAAAGATATCTTGTGAGCTTTAAACACTTTATCTTTTATATAAAAAAGAAACCTTTCTACTTCTATAATAAATTTGTGCTCGTTATTGAATGCCTTAGCCGATAGATGATGAGGCAGTTTTTGACACTTTTCTTTGCACTGAGACTTTGTTTTTTGTTTTCACGCATTGCCAACGAGTGACTATCCATAAATGTATCGCAATCCACTTTTACTTTTCCTCTTTGAAAACTACGGTTTTATTAGGAGAGAACATCGACTGTTTTCGTGTGGAAACGAGACCATCCTTCTCTCAAAACGTTTTTGAAATATGCCGTCCATTTATAACCATTTTCGTCAGAAGAGGTTTAAGCGCAGTTATTTTGCGTCAGAGCGTCGGAAAAGTTCTTTTTTCAAATATTCGCATCTCATTGTTCTTTTACAATCTCATTTTTGAGATTCAATTTAATAGGCGACTTCCTTGGGTCAGTTTCTTTAGAAAATAAAAACCTATCGCTTTATGGACTGCATTTTATTTGGATCAAGATTTTTAATTGCATTGTCCTATATTCAATTTCTGTGATTTAAAGCGTGATGTAGTCCAGGCATTCCAAATCCTGTATCCACGATACTATTTACATGTGCGTTGGGAAAATATACCATCTGTAGCAGAGATTCCAAATCTTTTCTGGACCACCGCCCCCCTTTGCAAGAAAAACTTTCTATAACTCTTCCATAATGGTTAATTACGTCTTAATATTAAAATATTGTTGCATGTTATCTATGTCTATTTTATGTGCCTATCTATCGATTAAGAATCACAAAGTAGAATTACCGGCATCATATGTAATAAGAAAATGTTTATTACAAACTTAATAATTAGCGTAAGAACAATAGAAAAAAATAAGGAGATTGTGAAGGCTTAAGAATTCGTTCAGTGATATGTGTGTCATTCTAAGGCAAATCAACTAGCGGCTTCATTGAGCCCAAGTTCAGTCAAATACAATGAAGGAAAGGCAGTTAAAAATTCTGTTCTGAAGCGCATGGGTTTCTAAACGGTAACAGATGATGTAATTCACGTAATTTATTAAAAAAATGCTGCAGTTAGTATGGTAAATAAGTTACTCTTTTTACAGATACGTATATTTTTATAGGTATTTCCTACTGACTTCTCCCTCCCCTTGATTGTCTTAATTTCCCCATTTATTTCTGAACCCTTTACTGCCCTCTTGCAAGGCTTCAGCTCCCTCTGGGGGTGGTACCGTCTTTGTTGTGGACATATGATCTATAGCAGAGAAACCTTTTACAGTTTTGGGAACCCCCAAAATGCTTGAACTTAACGTTTTCTTGGAGGAACCTCTTGATCACAGAATAGAAAAAATAAGTTATCAAAGATTTGTCCTACTCAGATTTACAAAATTATTGTTTTTTTTACTACAGTAAAATATCTTAATAAGATATTGAATGGTAAGGTCGCTAATATACTTTTCTAAAATATATTCTATGAATAATAAACAATAGCAACGATATTTTGGATTATAACAATTTAATAAAAGGAAAATGCTTTTAATAACTTGGCTTTGACTATTTTTATAGCAAAGTATTTTTATGTCTAAAGTATTTGTTGATATCTGCAATTTAATGTAACCTTATGTAATATATGGCATAATCCTCCTCGATTAATGTATTAAAAGCACGGGACGGAGTTTGATATTTTATTTTATCCATAAATTATTTATTTTTACTAACGAACTGCCTTTAAGAATTCAATCTTTTAGCAAAATTAAAATTATACTAAAATTTTTACGTTTTGAATAAACAAATAGTGATCAGTTGCGAAACCTTTGTCAATGTTCTGGAGAACCTAGGTTGAAGACCTGTGATCTATTGGATTGTTATAAATCAGTTTTGTGGATAGAGTAATGTACACGGTAAAATAAAATGACATCCACCTTTTGAAAAATTTACTTAGTTGAATTTTAAAGTTGTTATAGTTTAACATTGTTTTTTATGTTGACCTTATATCATTTTCCCATGATATTATTTCACGGAAAAGTGGAGAGTCTTAAAAACACTCATGTCTTCGGCTGCTCTTAATGATGGTACTTTGTCGGTGAGTTTTAAATTTCCGCCACGAAGAGCGCTATATTTAGCAGCTTAATTGCTTTTGTCAAAGATTAAGCTTTAGCTGTCTACTTTTCATTTTAGGACCCCTTTTTCCGTAAGTGCCCACTTAAAACGGCAGGTTTTGTTTTCACTTTGAGCGATATCATCCCGGTTGTAAAATACTAATCAGCGATCAGCTTTTGAAAAATTAACTATGGCTATCTGTGGTGAACAAGTTTATTGCAAGCTATGCTCCGGAAAGAAGTTGAAAGAGAATCAATATAAATCTAATTCGCAAAAAGCAATTTATGAAGTAAACCAATGAAACAATAAGGATTGGATAATTATTAAGCCACATGCCGATTTACGCCGCTTTTACGCTACATGATATATCACACTTCCCAACTTTTACCGATTATCCGTAAATTTTACAGTTTTTGGTAAGTTTTACGGCAGGGTCGAAAAAAAATTAAATCATTAAATCAGATTTATTTTTATTTAAATCAGATTTCTTTAATTTTTTTTGGAATACTAATTTTAGTTGTTTTTATGCTTTTTGCAATATACATAGAATAGTTTGTTATAAGAAGTAGCATCTTATCTATCTAGTATATTCTACACACTGATTACCTGAAATTAAATATATAAATTTTAATCTAAATACGTTCCACTATTTTGTAATTGGATAGTGCAAACTAAATAAGATGTAAATTTAAAGAACAAATTATTCTTTTAACGCAAACTATTTATTTTAAAAAACAAATCACAATTATTTCAATATTTTTTAAGCACCACATTATGGATTTAATTGTTTCAATAAAAACACTAGTCTTGATGCTTTATACACGCCTAATTGTTTATGAAGGCTAGAATGAACAATACCAAAAGAAGAAAACTGTCTTTCCATTCCAGCAGATGAAGCCACGGCTGTTGTTATTTGGTAAAAACAAATCACAATTATTTAATACTCTCTTTACCTCCCATTACATAAAATGAATTCCACCAGTCATAATCATTCATTTTACTATCCCTTCTACATACTTTCTGATAACAACCCCTAAATTCTTGGAAAGCACATGCTATTATCTATTTACACTTCAGCCGAACGATGGCTGAATGGTTAAGGTGCTGCCCTTCGGAACCGGAGTTCGTGGGTTCGAATCCCATTACGGCATGGATGTTCGTAGCCGTTCGGAATCGGCTTTAAGCAGTAGGTCCCGGTCTCATTAGCCCTCGTGTTGCAAAAAGTAGAACGTAGTGCTCCAAAAACCAAACCAAACCAATCTATTTACACTTATTTACTTATTGGTATTACTGTGCTGACTGATTCCCAATTCTCCTATCTTTGAAATATAGGTTTTAAAAGAAGTGAAAAAAATGATTTAAATCAATGATTTAAAAAAAAATCAACTGCTTTAAATCATGCCAACCTTGTTTCATGGACTAACATACACTAAAATTTTTATTGTTTTTTGGTACTGTGAAAATAAGATCGAATATTTAGGAAGAAAAAAAAATTACGAATTTTTCATTTTAATAATATTTGAAAATTCAAAAATCTATTTCATTTTAGAAGAAATTAACAAAGCTGGGTTTTTTTTTTTTTTAACCCTGATGGGTTAACCGTAAGGTAATAATTAACCTTAATGGGTTTCAAAGATAATAAATTCCTGTAGGAACTTGTTACATAGGGAGATCACTGGACTAGATGTGCTGTCAGTTTTATATGAGTTTTGTAAAAATGACTTTAAAATGTGGAATATTGAAGAAATCCATTTCTTTTAAGAATTAAAACTTAGTAGTATGTTAATTTTAGTATCTTATTTTATTGATTTTGCATAGTATATGTTAAGTTTGAAATTAGGTTAACTTTGTGTGTGTTTTTTTTTAGAAAAAAATTTAATTGAAAACATATGCTGAGTTTTTATGTATAATGAACATATAAAGATTTTATAAATTGCAATTAATTTTTGAAGTAGAATTTCCCTGGGGACACGACAAAATTACAATTAAATTTTATTAAATACAATTGCTTGTACGGTAGTCAATATTTTGCGAAAATTTGAAACTTGTTTAAAAGTTGACAAGTATATTATTTACTAAAGGGAAACTAAATACTTTCCCTTAATTCGATATTGTTACGGTAAATAAAAATTACAAAGGAAAAGAGATTTAAAAAAAGGCGCTGTTCAGAAATTTATCATTTTAAACTTTGATAGCGTGTGAAAGATAGAAATATGACAGATTAAACAAAAAATTTATTTACATATGATAATACGGAAAGGTGCAGTTTTATCTAAGTGAAATAGTTGAATTTCAAAGAGGTTTAAACATAGAGCTCTTCCTTTTGCAATACAACGCACCTGAGTGTTTCGAAACAGTTTTCAAAAGTCACTTTTGAAAATTTGGTGGCTGCCTCCTTCCTCCCCAGTTGGCTATCAGATATGCGTTTAAATCTTAAAGCTGTGCATAAGTATTTTCGTGCCTTGTTCAATGATTCTCAAACTTTTCATTCTCATGGACTCTCTCTTATACAAATACTTTACTATGAGCCCCCTGTCCATATGAATTGTCTGATCCCCCCCCCCCTTAACCGTGTAGTTTTTGGCTGTCTTAAAACCGTGTATACGTATTTCTATCCCCTTGGTCTATATGAGGGATTCTCAAACTTTCCATGCTTTGGGATCTGAAATACTTTACTATGGACTCCCTACATGAAATAGTTCCATATAACGCAATAACAACTTTGACGTTTTTAACAGTAACATAAAAATAAAATATAAAACACACTAGCTGTATATATCGAGAAGTATAGAATATCGAGATAAATTCGTCATTCCTTTGTTTATTGCCATTTATTTTAATTTTCTTAAAAATGAAAATAGATCACAATTATTTCTTTTCGTGGATCCTCAAACGTTGTCTAGGCACTCTATATTAATTTTTACTTTCCACGGACCCTTTAGTAGCACCTGTTCTATAATAATGGAAATTTCTATCAAGAAAAGGGAGCCGCATGTTTCCACCGATTTCAGAAGCACCTTTGCCGTTGTGCTGAATAATGGCCGAATGGTTAGGGTGTTGATCTTTGGTACCGGAGTAAGTGAGTTCGAATCCTGTTGTGGCATGTATGATGATTACCGAGCGGTTGCGATTTTTCTATTTCCGAAAGTCAGTCACACCCTAGTCATTTTGGGTATGACTTCGCATGCCCTGCAATGCTCAAATTCATTCCCGCGCAATGAAGCAGACTCGAAGATGAAATAACCAGAGCCGTAGATGTTTAAAACTTAACAAAAGTTGATTTATTAAAATTAACTATTTGTGGATGCAACTTTTCTTACAAAGAGGGGATCACTCTTGATCACCTAACTCTAAGATTTCAGCCGGGAGTGCCTCCCGCTCCTTTCTTCTCTAAACAGGAAACCTCGGTTTTAGGGGAGATCACCCCCCCCCCTTTGACCCTTGTCCTTGGGGTAGCCGAAACGTCCTTGGCGCCTGGCCGAGTCGGTCACACAAAGCATACTTCCTTGTCTCTATCGGTGCGTTGATAAACGACCCGCTTGACACCACAACAGTCCGTGCGTCAAGATGACCATTACTCGCACAATGCTATTATTTTCAATTGTTCAGCGTCTTACTATGAGCTAAAGTCCGTTTTAACAAATGTTCGTCTTGACCACCGACATAGACGAACGCGAAGCTTATAGCATGGATGTTCTTAGCCGTTCTAATTCGGCTTTAAGCAGTAGGTTCCGGTCTCATTAATCTTCGTGTTGCAAAAAAGTAGACCGTTAGAGCTCCGAATCAAACCAAACTTTTGTCGCTGTTGTTATAACAGTCGTCAAAAAATTGTTGTGGCTAATATCGCTCTAATTTCCATGTTTTTAAATACTTTTGTTGCACTTAAATCCGCGACTGCTTACTTAGTTTGGTATCATTTCAATTTTTTAGTTACTTGAAGTTAATAAGAAATCCGAATGTCGAAAACGGGAAGATATATACTCAATCGTCCATAGGTTATAAAAACGACAAAGAGATGAGTCTAGAAAATGATGTCCGATTACTTACGGGCAGAACTTAGAATTTAAGTAAAACATATGCCTTGAATTCAATATACTTATTGAATTTAATAAATGGATTAATACTTATCAAACTAATAATAGTAACGGATATTTATTAATTTCATAAACATTATTCCATTAACCAGACTTGCTAACTGCTACGAAAAATCGTAGTTTCTACAAATTTAGCAAATAATTACAATCCTACGAAAATCGGTCAAAAATTACGATTTTTCGTAAAAAAATATATACAGGAATAAAAAAAATTACATCGCATCCGGAAAATCAAAATGAATTAATATATTTTTGTAAGCGGTATAAGGAAATCCGTAAAAAACTTTTCCGATTAATTTCTTTGTAACTACGGCTCAATACCATACTCTCTCGAAAATAGAAATTTTTGTATTAAAAATTAGATTTTTTGTCTGATAATATTGATTATAATGTAATAGTATAATTCTGTGTTTTTCCCTCAGTACATTTCTGGGATTTTAAAAAAATTATTTCTTATGTTAAGGTGTGAAAAAGCAATTTAATTGCAACTGAAATAAATCTAAAAATATTTCATCTAACATTTTATGGGGGGGGTTAGTTCAGAAATGTATATAAATGTTTATGATATTTTGAAAATGAAATATTGCCTATTCTAAATTTTATATGAGAGTATGTATACTTTAGTAGAATGGATTGTTTGGTTTGAGCAGTAAACCTTATACACAATCATTTAGTATGGGGCATGGTGTTATGGCAAGCTTGCGGATACCCAGGATCTATGGTGTAAAAACTCGCCATCCAACCTACGTCGCAAATTAGTGTGCTACTATTTTCAATATTCAGAAGTTGGCAGATCTGATTAGCACCTTTTGTTAATAAAGAAATTAAGATCTGCGATTCGTACGTCACTTTTTCCAAAAATTGAAAAGAAAAAAGGTTTCCATTGTGTAATATTGGTTGTTCAATCATTGCCAAATAAGCGGTTGTATCTATGCTCTGTTCTGTCCCCTCCCGAAACGTCTTCCTTGTCTTGCATCATTTTGAAGCAACATCTCGTCTCACGGCAGCGTTCCTCGCATATCTTCGAGAGGCGTTTTCAGTATCGATCGGTGACGTAATACCTGCTCCACATTCATCCCAGCAATCTCCCTCTTTTCTTTCATGTTTTTAACCTCTACCAATATTCTGGAGAAGCTATTAATAGAAAATCCACTTTCGGTTGAACTTTATAATTTCCTCTCTCATTCTGTTGCTCATTGAATCGGGCATTTTTTAATGATTTTCCGTATCATTTCGGCATTACGATTGCTTCTTTTAAATTCGGGTAGATGCATGTGCGTGCCAGAAGTTACACGTTTTCTTTTATCTTTAGCATTTGATTTAGCTCTAACAAGGTACGTAAAATGCTTTAACACCCTTTTTTTTTCCAAATGTCGAAATAGTCTTATTGTCGAAATTGCCTTAATGTTTGTTTATTGCAAACTAGCATATGGCCCGTCATATGACGGGATCAGTAAAATTTTTAATTTTCCAGAACTGTAAAGTATCTTATCAGCCAGGTAAAAAAAAGGGTTTGTTTTTTTAGCTGAGAATTATCTAGTACGCGCTCAATAATTTATCTTCATACTCCTCTAAAGTCTCCCGATACCGTGAATGCAGTCTAGAATCACTTTGAATTGATTTAGAAAGATAATTCCAAGTTTCCTTAGGCCGAACGATTGCCGAGTGGTTAGGGTGCTGGCCTTCGGAACCGGAGTTCGTGGGTTCGAATCCCACTATGGCATGGATGTTTGTAGCCGTTCGGAATCGGCTTAAAGCAGTAGGTCCCGGTCTCATTAGCCTCGTGTGGCAAAAAGTAGACCGTAGCGCTCCAAAACCAAAAAAACCAAACCAAGTTTCCTTAGCTACGTCGAAATTATCGTTCTTCCCAATATTTTGCCTCAGTAATTAATGGAAGTAAAGAAACCAAAATATCATTTCCACTACACTCTGGAGGTACATGGAATGTGTTGTTAAAACCGCTGATATAATTTGCATTGCAACAAAAAATAATCCATGATTAAATTTAAAATAATCACATATGTGCTTAATTTATTACTTAAGCCAAATATAAAAGTAAATTATTGACGTAATATCTAAGTTCAGTGATAAAACGTACGAAAATGATGTAGACGATATTTAAATAACTTAAAATAAGAAATCTTTAAATGAGAAGGTTAAAGAAATGACGTCATAATGGTAAAAAAAATTTGTTTACCTTTTTATTATGTGACAAATTGATAAATTTAATTGCCTGCTCTTAACCTAGGAAAATAGGGCTTGAAATAGTGGGATTACAGGCTAGAAAATGGGGGATGGGGTGGATTTCGAACGTTGCTGACTCTATGAAAATAATGCAGACGGTATTTAAATAATTTAAAATAAGAAATCCTTAAATGAGATGGTTAAAGGAATGACGTCATAATGCTAGAAAAAAAAAATGTTATTTTTGAAGAGGTGGATTTCGAACGTTTCACAGACGGCAGTATTTTTCGCTGTGATATGAAGCATATTTATACCAATTTATTTTAGAATCGGATCGATAGAAGAAGATAAACTTAACTCGCTTTGAATTTTGCTAACCCTAACTCGTCAAGAATCTAATATGGATGTCTCTATCCATTCCAGGTCCAACCGCTTCATATAATCGAGGACAGGCAGACAGATAACTTAGGCTATTTAACTTTAGGATATGGTGTTGTCATTCGATTGTCATTACAATTTTTATTTGCCTGTTATATGAATGAGTAATCCACTTCATAGAATAAAAAGTTTAACGGATGTCAATTTTTTAAAGTAGGTTGGTATCGTGTTAAAATTTTTCGAAATTCGTAGCTAATAATTTATGAGAACATTTTGTAATGTCCACTATCCCCTTGTGTATGTATATATATATCCAAGATAAATAATCATTGGATCGTGGCCGCCCACCCCTGGAGGAGTTGAAAAAACTCATTTTGCTTTATATCCCTGTGGGATAAAAATAGATCGGTCGGTGGCTTATTTCTGGGGCTCTCTCGTCTGGCAATAAGTACCGTGCATTTCGACGCATCGCTATGGGATCCGTGACGTCAAGGGAGAAATGGCGCGTCTTCTCCGGACGACAGAAGGCAAATATTTAAATTTAAAACCGAAAGATAATTTAAATATATAAATATGCAGTCGTCATAGTGTATGTATAAATAGTAAATAATAAGACTTAAGCCAAATGTGTTAAATCCTTACGTCCTCATCTCCAACAATTTTCTAGAACTTGAACAAAGGCTTTAAACAGGTGTCTTAAATATGTTAAAAAGGTTTAATTAGCTAACTTCGTAGTTAATTTTAAAAATATATAAATTTTAACCCGTTCTGAACATTTTATTCAGATTCTGGTGAAAATGGTGCTGATAAGCATATAAACGTGGAACAAGAGGTATTCGAATATAACATATATATGATTCTATAAAATTATACACATATGTGTGATACATTATATATAACATATATAATTATACATATATGTGTGTGTGTGTTTCTATCTGTATGCAATGATATTTTACACTAACCAACTTAATTGAAACCCAGTGGCGTTGGGGGAGCGCGACACAAGTCCAAGGTTCGATCCCTGGACTGGGCAAGGTTGACTCAGCCTTTCATCCCTTCAGTGGGTAGACAAACTGAGGATCAAGCCTGTTTGAGAACTAAACACTGGGATTTCCGCGTAAGGTTGACCACCTAACCGGAACATATGCTTCGCACCCCAGGACCCTTTTATTTCGGAAACGGAGATTGGCACCGTAGGTCCTGGCCCCCTAGGCTGTTGCGCCGATAAGTTTAACCAACTTAATTATATGATAAAGTTTTGGCGATTCTTTGCGTCACCTTTGGTGAAATGTCTGTTTCTCTTTTAATTATGGTAACGTCGATCACAAAACACCAAATTAATACCTGCTTAGCCCAACTAATCCTATATAACTCCTCAACTAAGTTGCGTTGCTTAGCGTTCCCACGATATACTCAATATACTCTTAACACATCTGATTGGCAAACTCCTTAGTCCTCTCACGACACTCCGGTACTGAAAAGCAGTGCCCTACCCATGCGTCCATCGTTCGGCATCTCTCTTTGAATGTCAACTTTTGAGTACAGACAAATTTTTTTTAAATGCGACATTTTTTAAAATAGTCGAAAACTAAATATACGCTAAAGATCTTTACAGCGGGAAAATTATCATGTAATTTTTTTTTTCTCGATAACTTTCCTGTGCGTGCGTGTTCGTCGGTGCGCATCGTCAGGATGCAGTGCAAGAATTTTTTTTTCTTTCATCTATTCATGCATCTCCTACTAAAAGCAACGCTCAAGGTTCAGTTTTTTCCCCCTTCTAAGAAAAGTATTGGATATCTTTAAGTAATTGTTCCAAAATAAATATAGAATTTATAGAACCTCCTTCGAATCGATATTTTCTGCTTGAAAGTCGTAGTGTTCCTACAGTGCTTGAAATGCTTTTAAACTTTTTTTTTTTATTATTCTTTAATTTAATTTTTATTTATTTATTAATATATTTGCAATTAAAGGGGAAAGTTTTTAAAACTACAATTTTATTACTACCTATTAAACTACCTTTAAATTGTGTAAAATTGCTCTTTTTTTCCTTGTCCTGCCTCGCGCATAATATAATAGTTTTAATACCAAAACCATTTGATAAAAAATAACAATATATTTTCTGTAATGTGTATTACGAATATAGTAAAGGTTTTCATGTGATTGTTAATGCAATCTTCATCTTGTTGTAATATTGCTTCATAGTATAATATTTAGTTTTATATTGTCAGTTTACATTATAACATTCATAAACAATGAAATTTGAGAAAGCAGTGTGTGTATTCAAAAAGTTAACTTTAATAAGACTGCATGTGTCGATGATACGTTACTCTAAAATAATTTAGAATAAAACCAATACAAAATTGTTATAACTAAATCTGCATGACTACGATATCAGTACGACGTGTCAGTAGGTGTTTCTTTTTAAACGCTTTTATTTAATTTCAGTTGTGTATCAGTAGATATTTTGTAATCAGTTTTTAACTACTTTCCTAATTAGCTACAGATCTGAAATTTTCATTTCTAGAGGCAGTACAATATTCGATCATAATAAAAATTAGATTGAAGGAAGAAAAATCAGTTTAGTAAATGCAAAAAGCTGTCCAGAGTACGTAGAATCACAATTGCATAGATATTAAACTAGTAACGCCATCTGTTTGCAAGCGATATAACTAAAAACTCAAACAAAATTTTTAATTTTTGTAGTTTATTTTTTATTGCTTTTATTGTTAAAAAATCGCTGTCATTTAACAACTTTATCCTTTTACGTATGTATCCTCCCAATAGAGTATAAACCCTTTTAATAGAATAATTGTTTATTATGTACATTATAACAGGCGTGGCCAAACCTTTTGTAGCAAAATCTTGGGAGCCGCACCTCAAGTTTTTGGCAGAAAATAATTAAGAATCATATGTATTTATTTTGATAGTTTTTTACATATTTATCAAACATTTACTCTTCGCTACAAGGTAAATATGTAATTTAGAAACTAATTTTTTATGATCACGTTAATAATTAGAAATAGAACTTATTAGTTCTTTTAGATGCTTGATGGTTGACTTTGAACAGAACTTCGATTTAACAATCGCAGTTCGTTCAATGTTTCAACATCAAATGTCGATCCAAAAATCGATAGTAAACCGATGTATTCTATTTTTAAATTTTTTGTATTAAGTTTTACACTTTTCAAAAAAAAAAAAAAAATTCTTTATCGATTTTGCCGATTATTGCAACATTCGGAGACGTTGCGTATCTGTTAATATTACTTCTGTTGCCGTTTTAGGAAGTAAACGTTTATCGATTGTTAATAACATCGATTTCGAACGGATTTAATAAAAATGCTGCTCCGAATTACGAGACATTTTTGTTGCAGAAATGAAAATGGAGTCGGTTTTGACAGTTTCATATTTTTCATTGGTTCGTTTCTGCAAGCGCAGATCGAGATTGTAAGAATTCTTTCGATCCCGTTCGATGGGCTTCTCGCGAGTTTTTAGGGTTTCTGTTTCGCAACCAATTCCTTTTGAAAGGAAAAGGCTTTTTAAAAGCTTGCACCCGCTTTCTAAGAAAGTGAAATTATATCGAAAACGCGCAACGCGGCGCCGATTTTTTCGCCCGAATGGAGACTTTGGATGTCAGTCGTACACTACAGCATTGGTCTTCTTAATACGAAATTCATGATGTGAGTCTGATTTTTTTTCTTTTTCAGCGTATCTTTTCACTTTCTTCGACTTAGTTTTTCGCTGATTTTTTTTCTCAATCGTCTTTTGTTGGCTTCTGTAAGATCTCGCAAAATTTGTTTCCTCTAGAAAGAAAACACCGTACCGAAGGCCAAGACCCATGGTGCAGGCCTACGCAGCGAACCAAACGGATCCTACTCCCGGAGGTTGCCACCGCTTAGTTTTAGAGTTCTATTTCGGACATTTCCTTTATGTATATATGTACGTATACATACATACATATAATTTTCCAAATTCCCTCCCCCCCCCACTTTTTTTTAAGATTAGGGTTTTTTCAACCTCTGGAGATAATGCGAGGCTTCAGAGGGCTATTTTTGGGGCACGCCGAGTCACGGGAGTTCCGTAGGTTGGGCCGAAGTCCGTCACAATAATTCCCTAGTAATGGTCCAGAAGCCCAGGATTGCGTCTGTCGCCACTCAAAATTTCCTATTCTTCTCGTTTGGCTCTCCGGTTTTCCGTCTATAGGTGCAATGAGCTAAATCCTAATTCCTCTTTTTGGTCGTTTTCTCGGCCCGCGTGGTCCGTTAAGCATCCAGTGGTCTTTCAAATTATCTCCCCTCATTACTCTGCCGAACGATGGGCGATTAGTTAGAGTGCTGGACTTCGGTACCAGAGTTAGTGGGTTTGAATCCCACTATGGCATGGATGTTCGTAGCCGTTCGGAATCGGCTTTAAGCAGTAGGTCCCAGTCTCATTAGCCCTCGTGTTGCAAATAGTAGACCGTAGCTCTCCAAACCAAACGAAACCAAACCCCTCATTACTCTATTGCGTTCGTCCCATGATGTCGCGTCGATGCGCTCTCCAGGATCTTCGAAGGGTCGACTGCGCAGTGGAGTGGCCCAGTATTTGCGATCTGCCCACCGCCGCCGGGGTACGCCTGGAGGGCCTCACGGTCATATGGGCCCTGTTTCGAGCTTTATTATCTATAGCGAGCACCCTGTTTTTTACAAGAAAAAAAATGGCATTAAAGTTTTCCTCGTGTGTAATGCCCATCATGAATTTGATATGCCACGTTATCTCAGTTGGCAAAGGTGTCGTTCTCATTACCAGAGGTTTACGAGTTCGAGGCTCGAGTCGGCCGAAAATCCGCCGTGGATCATTAATTTAGACTGGGGCGTGTAAAATAGGCTTGTTTCCAAATTTGATATCTGTAGAAGTGGCAGGCCAAGCTTGGGGAAGGGGTGTTCTGCCTGGTCTTTGCTTCAAAGTTAGGATTACCCAGCGGGGTCAGTGTTACTGAAGTCCTTAGTGTTCCTTAAGATACACTTGCTTCCGGGTGATGCTAAATGAGTAACAGCTTTGCAGCCATGTTCGGCATAAAGATATCTGGAGTAAAATAACTACTATTTTCCCAAATTGAGTCCATGTAATTTAGAAGCAGGGATCTAGAAACAAAACTCCTAGCTCTGCTTGTCGTACTCAGAGATATTGTTCGAACTTAAAGGAAATTTTGTCTACGAACTTAATTTACGTGCCTTAGCTGTCATTAATGAACACGTCGAGCCTCGAACCGCTCGACGCTTTTCCCGATTGGACTACTATGACTCCACCATAACTGATATTCCATACTCAAACTAGAAAAGATTCTATAGAGGAATTTCATATTCGTTAATAATATTGTTTTGATTATTCTTTGTGATTGGGTGCTATAATAGCAATGACGAAAAATTTGGAAATACCATCTTATATCATGTGATGCTACTTTAGCATTCGGGGGTACTTACTTTTATAGGATTCGCCACTACCAACCCCAGATATTTATTGCCCCTATTATGATGGGAACAGCATATATGCAGCCAACATTACTCCCGAAGACAAAGCAAAGTGGGCTCTTGCAATTTAGAAGCAGGAACCAAGCACCCGAGGCTTGGCCTGCCACCCCAGAGGTATAGTTTGGGTACTTTGAGGACATACCGCTTACGTGCTGTATACCCGAATAAATACAGTATTACTTGTGACCGAATGGTTTTGGGATTAAACGTGGGCAAAATTTTTTGTCTTTATCTATCATAAGCGCTGGCAGAAGTTTTAAAACATTCCAAAAGCGTTTAGTCGTTTACGGTACAAAGTAGTTACAGCAAAAATACAATTAACTCTTTGACTTAACTATGATGTCTCCGAGGCCTCCAGAACTGTCTCGGACAGACGTCGTGCGGTATAATATTGAATCATTTAAATATTTAACTCTTGCTTAGATTCTGTTTTAGTTAGAATGTTCAAGATATGTATCTTTAAATAATAATATAAGAAGCGAAAGAACATAGAACTGTAGAAAAGTCGTTCATCCTCTTATTCGAAAATGCTTTGAAATGTTTCATACCTAACAAAAGTACTAATTTACTTTATAACTTAATTATTGTCTATTAATCTCATCAAATGTTGCATAGCCATGCAAATTTCAAAATGAAATCTTTTTATTGGGTTTCATATAACTCTTGGGTTGATCGGAATTATACAGTACTTTTCGGGTGCATCAAATTCCGTTTTATTTGTATGTCCAGGAGTTAATGGGTGCGTAATCTGTGCTTATTGAATCCAGAGAAATTCGTTGCAATGCATCCTCCTCTCCACACCCCTGTTTTGTGTTTCCGTGACGACCTGAACTACTCTGTTTCTCCGCTGCATTATTTTCTCTGCTAGATACATTCGAAGCGAGTGCCCTTTTCTGCAAATGAGAACGTGATTTTCATTTTCCCCTAATTATCCCTTGTTTCAGAACGAAACTATTCGGAAAACGCCGTTGCCCGATGACTTCATTCTCTTTAACCAGGCCTGTCATCGCTTTATTATCCGACTGTATTTTTATCGCTCCTCTTTACAGTTAATTATACGTTCAGTTTCATGCCACATATCATCGTGCCAGTTGCTGTCTTCAATTATTTGGGATGTCGGAAGGAGTTAGGACATTTTTCAGTTAGTGTCTTTGATAATTATTTGTTCTGATTCGAACTCTTAACTCTTAAAATTTGTAACATAGCTTCATAGCAATTCTGCCTTTGTTGCTGTCGGTCATTTTTCCAGTCTGCAGAGTGTCTACTGTCCTCTAGTCTTAAAGTGGGAAAATGGTCACGAAATTAAAAGCAAAGGCCACGCAGACCTGCCAACTCTCCGGGTTTAACCCGGCAATATCGGGTTTTGGGCTATTTTTCCTGGGCAATTGTATGAATGTTTTTGCGACAATGGAACGAGATTTTTCTTCAGTTCTACCAAATTGCGGCTAATAGCTCCGATACGATCAGATTGCAATCAGAATTTTGCAGTCTGCATAAAAAAAGGATTCCTTCCGGAATACTAGGACATTTTCATACCTAGTAGCATCTGATTGGACAAATAAAAAAGTGTTTTAACAATTCCACATTGCAGAGAATGAACGGATTTTTAGCCATGTAGAGAAATTAAATAATATATAATTTAGATTTCTATTATACTTTTTATTAATTTGGCTTAAGATCATTATATCGATCGATCAGCATAGTAAGCTATTACAGGGTTTTTTTCCCCGGGGGGGGGTCAAAAAATTCAGACATGAATTTTTCAGTTATAAAAATTTTTTATCGATAAAAAATGTGGAATAGAAAATATGCCCCTGTTATAAAAACACAATGATCAGTTTGTTGTCAGCTATATGATGTCGCAACAGATGAAATACACGAGAGATAAAAGTTACATAAACTAGTATTGCATGGTTATAATCTCAAACTTTTAAAAATGAGATTTTCCTGATAAGAACTTTTAATCCTAGTATAGTTGTAGATCAGATATGTGGTGTGGGGGTGGAAATCTTTTAAGCAGTATGTAGAAGGTCATAAAATTTTATTTTTAAGGTCGTGAATAGTCATTAAATTGATTTTCTCATAAGTTGTATAAATTTGTCGTTTCAAATGCTAATATAAATTCTTGTTCCCTCATCAGTTAACTAAAATTAGGCATTTCTTTGTATAACTGGAGTTTATAGAACAAGCCTTCGGCCCTCTTTCTTTTCTAGTACACTTTTTAAACACGAAGGAATTTTTAACGGTTTATTATTAATTTATTTAGGTTCCAGGGGTAACTCTTTGTGAAGTAACTGACATACCTTTTAATCCTTCTTCTCTGAAACATCGCTCTATTATATATTTCATTCACATTAAACAATTTTTGTTGTCAGCTAAATTTTGGCAAACAACTTTTAGTCCATTATTGTCAGAATTGGCAAAAACCCGGGTTTTTTTTTTTTTTGTTTTTTTTTCCCCAGGGTTTTTGAGGTTTTTTCGGGTTTTTGGGCTTTTTTCGGGTTTTATCAGGGTTTTTACTATACTTTAATGGGTTTTAGATGCTTTTTTGGGGATTTGAAAACTATTCAGGTTTTTTTGTTATGTAAGAGGACAGGATATATAGTTAATTGTATGATTAAAATAAATTTAAAATGTTAATAACTTTTTAAAATTGAAAAATTTAAAAATCAATTTTAAATTATGCAGAAGAAATTTTTGTATAAATTAAAGGAAATTTTGAAATCTTAAAATAAATTTTTTTCATATTATAAAATTTTTCTAACATCAAAAAGCTAGTTTTGAATGGCGATTATTTTATACTAGAAGTTGGCTTTGAAATAGTTGCATTTGAAGTTTTTTCTTTTCAATAAAATGTATTAAATTATTGCTCTATATTTATTAACAGTATTGTGTTATTAAAGCATTTAGAAGATATTTTTAAGTTAATTTGTAAGTTATATATGATAAGTAGCAGAATTAATTATATATATTATTCCCATGTTTATTTATTTGCAGTTGTTATACATATTTTTTCCCAATTTTTCTTGTCCATTTTTCAATTAATTTTATTACATGTAATACTTCAATATTCTTTTTTTTTCCATACATTCTTATTAACTTTGTTAATTTAGATTTTATTTTATTTGTTATACATATAACTATTTTTCCCTGAAAAGTTTTTAAGTTTTTGTTTTTTCTAGCAGTTTAAACCCCCTCAAATTAAACAAAATCTAGGATCATTGTCAAAGATGAAATATGTAATATATATTATAGATTTAATTCAATATATTTATTATTAGTTATATATGTGGAATTTTAAATAAAGATTTTGAGAAACCAATTTCGAAAAAACCCACTTGGTTATATATATATATATACCCGCCCGGGTTTTTTCGGGTTGGCCAAATGAAGCCAACCCTGATTTTTTTTCATTCAGTCTTCACAATGCAGACCTCACTACGATCTTCAAGTAAATGAGACTAAATCCTAAGATCGTACATATAAAGTGTCATGTCTGTTGGATGATGTCCTTAACTTGAAATTAATTGCAAACTCTTTTTGTATTATTGCAGTCCTTCACGCGCTTGATTAATTCCAACCAAAACCATGGCAGCCACCCGCCGTCTGCAGAAAGAGTTGCAAGATCTCCGAAAGGCCAACTTGCGCTGCTTCCGAGACATTCGCGTCGACGAGACCAACCTGCTGAGCTGGCAAGGCCTCATCGTACCCGACAATGCACCCTACAGCAAAGGCGCCTTCCGCATCGAGATCACCTTTCCGGCCGAGTACCCCTTCAAGCCACCTAAAATACTCTTTAGGACGAAGATTTATCACCCCAACATTGATGAAAAGGTGAGTTGTTTCGGGGCAAAATCCTTTTTTAATTGAGACTTAGAATCGTTTTGAAAGCTAGTCACAATAAGAACATTGTATAACTAAAATCGTGATTTAACGATCTTGTCCAGGTAGGGTAACTTAAGTCCCAATCAGGTAGCATTTGAATAGCGGTAGATCAGAGTTGTTTTTCTTACTCAGAACTAAAAATATAGATTTTAAAATTTCAATTTTTTTTTTATAGATTTACTGTCAGTGTACCTTCAAAAAGTAGTAATTCTTCTTGGCACTTCAGTCTAGAAGAGAGATTCTTTATTTCTTTAATTTATTATAATTTTACAATTACCAAATATTTTTATACAGTGTATCTGAAAATAGATTTAAAAAAAAACCGCAAGCATTTTGACGCATTATTTTTATAATAGAAACTTTCGCGATGTTTATGAAATATTATGGTTTCCCTATACCAAATGGCTTAAGAAACCTTGGTCTAAGGCAAGCCATGACCGTCCCAACAAACTTTTTTCCATCGGAGTCTGTCAGATGTTGTGTCTCCAGTAAGTAGCCTTTAATGTTTAAGTCTTCATCAGCATCGTCAAGCCACCTGAGAAGACGTCTTCCTCGTTTCCTAGTACCTCCAAGTTTTATTGAGAGTTAATTGCTTAGTGGGGTTGTTATTCTCTAATAGGTGTCCACCTTATTCGGCCTGACTTGATAACCGTTTAACAATGTTTCGCTGTTTACATCGATTGTAAAGAATTAGCCAAAGGTTATTTTCTTGCACAGCACCAAAAATTTTGCGCAGTAATTTTTTTTCAATTAGTAGTCTGTTGTTGTCATACTTACTGAATGTCCAGCTTTTGCTGCTATAGAAGACTACTAGTTGAATTAGTGTTTTCTATGTAAGAATTTTAGCAGTAATATTAAAAAATAACTATTAGTATTAATATCAATGATGCAATTGACACTTGAGTTGTTTCTTCAATGAAGAAAAACAAGACATCACATTTGGTGAGTGATGCCACCATCTGCCTGGACGGTATAAATATATTCGGTTAGAGTAATAAACCATGTGATGAACTAGCCCCGGTCTGTCCTACTGATCAGGGATTTTGGCAATGTTAGCTCGTTCGTACAAACTTCGCCTGTATAGTCTTTCAATACCGTGTTCATTCCTAAAATAGTACTAAAAGACTCTACAGTCACTTTTGCAGCTGTAGCCTTCTTATTTTTCATCACAATCTTACTTAATTTTCGTTTCTATCAATCACTCGAGACGAATTTGTGACCACAGTGGTGTTTGTATGATACATTGTTACCTTTCTTGCTATATGCAGTCATATTCTTGAATATAGTTCTTCGTATGAATGTCAAGTAAATATGTAAATATAAGTAACTTGGCTAGGCTTAAAGACACCCACGAAACGGGCACTAATCCTTCGACATAGTTGAAATCACGTCCGTTCCGACATTGCACAGAACTTTATTACTTTGCATCAAGCCATCCACTACAGCTTTGTATCAAACATGTCCCTGACACCACGTATTTTGCCAGATTTTTATCCTCTCGCATCCCAGCTTGGCACAGGGATGTTGGTTCCGCCACCCTCTCCAAGTCTGTTACTCCGAAGATAAAGGGCAATTCATGGACCTAACCGGAACTATTTGGCCGTTCATGCTACCCCGGCGATGTTTGTCGGACGAAACCAAGGTGGTTAACATAAGTCGCAGCCAAGACCCCAAGGGCAGGCCAGCGCAGTGAACTCAAGGGTATCCAACCCCCCCGAGGGGACCACCGCTCATTTTTCAGCCCCCCCTTTTTTTTTTGTTCGCGTAAGTCGAGGTCGGACCCTCAGGGTGTTGAGGACCTTACTAGGTCAGGTTAGGGTTTTTTCCTGTTCCTGGGGTTATGCGAGGTCCCAGTGTTACCTTTTTTCGGGCACGCCGAGTCACGGAGGTTCCGCAGGGTGGGCCAAAATGTTCCGTCACAATGACCCCCTGAGTGATGGTCCTGAGGCCCAGGATTGCGAGTGCCGCCTCTCTAAATTTCCTGTCTCTCCTTTTCGGCCACCTCGGTTTCCCGTCCAGTTTGGTGCAACGAGCAAAATTCATCTTTGGTTACGTATCCTCATTGGTTCGCGTGGTTCGCTCCATCTACACTAATTCTGGCGTCAGGGGGTCCGCTAAGCATCCAGTAGTATTCCAGATTTCCTCTCCTCAGCAGGGCACCTCTGCTACGTTCACCCACAAGCGGCGCGTGCCGGGCACTTCAAAGGGTTTAGTGCGGCGTGGGTTGGCCCCATACTTGCGATCTGCCCACCGCAGCCGGGATCAGCCTGGAGGGCCTCACGGCTATATGGGCCCGATTTGCGCTTGATTGTCCGACGAAACTATTTCAGTGTGGCTTCATCGCAGTGATCATGCGGCAAATTTCAACGTCATGTTAACCTTTTCTCGCGATTTCTGTGTGTATTTATTTTTCTCACTTTTTTTTTTCACCAGGGCCAAGTATGCCTGCCAATTGTGAGCGTCGAGAACTGGAAGCCAGCCACCAAGACGGACCAAGTGATCCAGGCGCTGGTTGCGCTGGTAAACGAACCGGAACCCGAACACCCGCTCAGGACCGACCTGGCAGAGGAATACACCAGGGACCGGAAGAAGTTCAACAAAAACGCAGAAGACTTCACCAAGAAGTTCTCTGAGAAGCGACCCGCAGACTAAATGAACCACCGACCGACTTAAGTGTGTGACGAAATGCGTGAAAGGGGAAAATGTAATTTAATTACTTTATAAATGTTTAAAAAAAAAGCAGACGATTTTCTTTTTCTTTTGTAATTTTTCCTTCTTTCGACAGTTCCCTCCTTTTTTTATTTGCTCTCTTTTCTCCCTCCTCTTTTCGGAAACAAAACAAAATCGACGGGTCAAAGAAGAAAGGAAAAGGGGTGTGTTGTAGTCACCCGTGCCGCTGCACAAGCCAGCCACTCAGCTTTTAATTTATTTTTGGCGGTCAATAGCTTTCTCGGCTGTTAAGGGATTTTTTTAGGCCTTTTTTTTTACATATACTTTTTAATTTATATTTTCTGCGCGTAATCCCCCGTCTTTTTAGATGTATAGCTAATTTGTCTAATTGTGCAAGTTCCTGAGTCCGTTTTGTTTTTGTTTTTTCTGTGTGATACGTCTTATGGATGTTTTCGAATAATTGAGAAGAAAAAAAAAAAAGAAACTAAACCTAATTACAGAAGAGGAAGATCGATTCCATTTCATTTCCTAACTAATTTTTTGATGGAAGTGAGTTCCGCAGAGGGCATGTTTCGAGATCTGTGCTTCTTTTTGATCGTACGGAGCAGGTGTGAAACTAAATGTGCTCCCCTTACAGAACGCATTTCGAACTCAGTTCCCCCAAGGGGCTGTCCATAAATGATGTCCCCCTTTTTTTCCAAATATCCCCTCCCCTCCTATTATAACATTTCAGTCAATATTGCATCAAAATATGCAAAGCATTATATTATAAATCAATCTTATTTCAAACTTTATTTTTGAATTTCAACCATGTATATTAATGACATCTGTGAATGTAACAATAACGATTCATGTAATTATTTTGTATCGGATAAGAGTAAAGGTTTACACCAAAAACAGAGTAGATAGGAGTATTTGCATTAAAAATAGGAAAAATTATTTTCATTTCCTCACCATGGTCAGTGGTTATCCATTTTCAAATGACCTCTGTACAAGATTTCGTGACCTGAACAATTGGAAAGATACGATAGAGCTGTTTGCGTCGCTTACATTTCGACTGCTTACTCAGGTGTGAGAGACTTTCGTTGGGCATTTCGTGGACGGCCCTTGACGCCCCATAAATTTCTTTGTTAAATGATAAGTGGTTCCCGAAAACGAAAAGTATGGAGGCTCCTCCGTTCTACCTTAAAATAGTTGCAGATATCGGACGACATACCAGCTAGTCAGAATTAGCTTTTTCTTTTTTTAAATAAACGAGAAAAAAAAATAAATTTGGATATTTTTTTACCTACCAACTGTGTGTCTTTGTAAAATAATACATATGGAACGAAACGCTTCCCATCTGTGATCTTTCCAAAAACGTAGTTGGTAAATGTGTATGTATATATACATATGTAATAGACACTCACATTTCTGTTTATCTCTCTGTCTCTCTCTCTGCCAAAAACAAAAAAAGAACACGTCGAATTCGAATATGTCTGTAGATTTCAAAAAAGTTTAAAAACGACGAAAGTGAAAAACATATCGCGTCCTTCTCCCCTGTCGTCTATTACGAAGAAGTGCTACGTTTCTCCATCCACAGTTTTTCATGTATTAACTGTAAAAAAATATTTATATGCATTATATGCAGAGGTCTAATAAAAAACTTTGTTCTCAATACCATAGTCTGTTTTTGTTCTCAGAAATGGCACCGCTTTAACTACACTGGTTCCATTTCTTTTCTCCCACACATTCTATCAAGAAATATATATTTCCTGGAAAATACCGGTGATCAGAAAATAAGTATACATTTGCGAAAGTAATATTTTCCGGAATAATGGAGGTCAAAGAGGTAAAAATTGCCACATGCTTGGAATGGCATGGGGTTTTATTGTAACCACAAAAAAAGCTTAAAAAATGGCCAACAACTGCTGCTTCGTGTGATAAGAAAAGCAATAATTAGTATTATAAATGACAAAGAAAAGATCTTCAGAACAAATTTTCTACATGTCGACCGTAATTTTTCAACAATAGCTGTAGTCAAAGGACTATTGTGAAAAGCATTGCATATCTGTATTTATGGGGAGACATTGCTGTTGGATGTTGTCTTTTAGCATCCCTATTGATGTCGATCGATCATGGTAGACTTTCGACTTTAATCTTAGAGCCAATAACCACATGGAGTGAGATCTGGGGCGAGGGGGGGGGGTCAAGCATGACAAAAGTGGTCACTTCGCTCGCGATCACCACCAAATGACATGCGCAAAAGATATTTCACGCATCCAGCGATATGAGGTGAAGCGTCATCCTGCACAAAAATTGTACTACCCAGCAGCTGTGGCTAGAGCAGCGTACTTCTCACTCTAACAGTTACAAAACTAGAATTGCGCATTTCTTCGAAGAAATGAAGGTCGATAACGG
>JAGEOH010000929.1:0-25000 GCA_032207245.1 Pardosa pseudoannulata | reverse complement strand
GTGCGCTAATGCTAGCGTGTGACCTGCCCACCTACTTTACTGGGGCAGGTATATTCGTAGACCGTCGCTGGGATGCATAACCTAATTCCTCCAAAAGCTTAGACGGACAACACACATTTATTTACAAAAGATTGACGAAAAAATTAAAGTAAATCAAAATAACATATTGCTGAGTCTCAGAGCCTGTCTTATCCAGATTATATGGCCGATCTTTCCATATCCAAAATATAACCGACGTCGTGGTCTCTCACATTGAATACAGAGATGTCTCGAGGTCGCGGGCTCTATCTCGACTCTCCGAAGTGAACTGCTCTCTTCCAGATCTTCTCTCCCTTCTTCGGAAGAGGGGGTGGCAGCTTATCGAAAACTTGATCCCTCTCCGAAAAGAGAAATCCTCCCTTTCAGATGCACTGCAAAAACACGCAAGCGACACATCCGAAAACCTTATCAGCCCCCCTTTAGTCGGCCGGCTCCTATTTTCCCAAGGAACGCCAGGTGGAAGGGGTCAATGGGGGTGATCTTGCAGATGTCAAGAAGGGCACACATGCGAAACAATGGTCGTGGAGTCCAAATTCCTTACATAAACTAAAATTAACTACAAGGCACATATATAAATTAAACTATGAGAAGATTTAGAAGAGTATTATAAAATTTCAATTTTCATATCATTTTTTATTTAATTGTACGAAAATATAATTGTACGAGAGATTCATGAAGCATAGATATTTTAGCTTCTTTATTCGTACCTTAAAAAATCATCTGATATCGACTTCGACCTATTTGATGGATTGCGTAACTTCTACAAACGAAATTTAGATATGTGGAGATAGATCTGCCCGAGTTCAGATTCATTTCTCGTTGTTCCATGGTTTTCAGAGCCTCTGTATTTCATTGAGTTCCTTCAGAATGGCAACGAGGAGAGAGAAAACAAGAAGATGGTGGGAAGACTTGAGAGATGTTTTAAGAATATTTAACTATAATGTTTGATTACGATTTTGACGTAATTTTCTTTAATTTATTGAAAATAATTATTTTGTATATTGTCGACGTTATTTAAAACGCGAGTTCCTGTCATCCCGACTCACCATAAATATATTATGAGGAAATCAAGTATTGAGGCAGATTTTAAGTTTGACGCCGAAATTTTTTTAGTGTAACTCCACTGAAGTATTCCCCATATCAGCACTAGATGCCTCACAAACCTGTGGTTATATTATTTATCTAAATGTACATATTCTGTTGACCGTTATGTGTATTTTGCCTCTGAATACCGATAAGACAGAAAGACAGTTTGAAACTTTTATAAACAAATCTCTGCTACACAATGAGTAAGATTTGAGATAATGTCTGATAAGAGTGCTATTAAGTCTGGCACAGTCTGATTAAAATACTGTCTGAATGGGTAATGTCATCTGCATATCCTTCCTCCCTAATTTCTGTGATAGAAAGTGGATTTTTATCTTAAATGCAGATTTTAGGATATCCAAAATTTTAAGAAAATTGGCATCGTTATTCAATGATATGACAATAATAAAAAATTCGTTTACTTCTCATTTTGACTTAATTTTCCGTTTTATTTGTCCCTTTTATTAAAAAAAAATAATTTTCCAATTTTTCTCAACTGATACAACTTTTTTATTTTACATTCACATTTTAAGAAATGTTTTGTCTCGAAAGGGATTATTTCAAATTATTTGTATTATCGAGATTAGTTTGCTAGATTGACCGATTATTGTGTTGTTTATAATTATCACTTACGGTTGGAGTTATGTACCTTGCTATTAGACACGTGACTGATTGATTTTTCATGTGAAAAAAGGCATTTAAGGTTTCAGAATATAATATTAGTAAAAGTGTTTAGTTAAAAAAAAAATTTCTTTGCTCACTCCACCATCTTTGCCACGCCCTCCAAAGGAGTTTTCTTGATATGCCACTGATACAGAGTATAGGTTTGGTTTGGTTTGGAGTGCTACGGCCTACTTTTTGCAACACGAGGGCTAATGAGACCGGGACCTACAGCTTAAAGCCAATTCCGAACGGCTACGAACATCCATGCCACTGTTGGATTCGAACTCACGAACTCCGGTACTGAAGGTTAGTACCCTAACCAATCGGCCATTGTTAGGCAGGTTTGGTTTGGTTAAGAGCGCTACAGACTACTGTTTTGCTCACGAGGGCTAACGATACCGAGACCTGCTGCTTAAAGCCGATTCCGAATGGCTACGGACATCCACGTGAGTAGTAGAAATTGAACCCGCGAACTCTGGTACCGAAGAGCAGAGCTCTACTATTTGGCCATCGTTCGGCCCAGAGTATAGGAGACGATTATCTCGATGAGAGACTAGCAGTCATCTGATCTATCTTTTTTTTACAGATTCCTAACCTTTTAATGACGGGCGTATCATATATATAACTTTTCAAATATCATATACAACAAATATATATATATATATATATATATATATATATATATATATATATATATATATATGTATATGTGTGTGTGTGTGTGTGTGTGTGTGTGTGTGTGTATTCTGCATGATTATATCTGTGTGTGTATTTGTTTAAAAAACGTTTCCTATAGGGTAGAGATTAGGGAAACAAGGGTTTTCAGAGACGCTTATATGCTTTGCTGACAGTCAGCTACAATATAATATAGGGATAGTGCCTTTTTACTTAATAAAAATTGTCCTTTCACTTGATTAAAATTGCCATTTTTTGATAAATGTACCCTGCCCCGTTTTAAAAGAAATGTGAACACTAAGCATAAATTCTTACCATATTCGTGAGAAGGGGAGTTGGCCTCGTACCTAGGTCTCAAAGATTTTTTTAAATCTCGCTATAAATTTACAATCCTGGATGGGGCTGTAGCAAGAATTATCCTGTGTTGGTAAGATTATTTATTTAAATTTTTTCTTTAGCCGCAGTAATTTAGCAGAGCCATCGAACTCACCGGTTCGTTGTGGGTTTGAGGCTTGCTCCGGCCAAAGATCTGCCCTGTTCATTAAAGGTGGCTGGGGTATGTGAAATGCGTTTGTGGTGAGCGTTTTCCGAGTTCCATATCTCTGAAGACGGCAGGCCAAGTCTGAGGTCGTTCTACTTGGTCCCGGCTTCTAAATTACAAAGATTCACATTAAACAAAAAGTTATGTTTTTACCCTAGCGATCGAAAGGCGTACCCCTTCGCCTCGATTCGGGTAGCCTCCGGCTCACATGCTTGGCTCGTCCAAATGACATTTGAAAGAACAACAACGTGATTTTTCATGTCAAGCTTGTCCATACGTGGAAATTTTATGTTTCCTTATAGTGTCAAACCACAGTTAATTATTAAATATCTGAACAAGCACTAGATGTTTCTAGGAAATACAGCCATTTTAATTTTACAGTCGTGCCCAAAGCACAGTCATACAAAGTCATGAAAGAAAGTCTCTCACAGTCTTGAGGGCTCCGATGTGTAGACTCCTGGAAAATGTGATGATGTGATATAAAAACCCCTATGCTACACGCGTGGGATCTCGTAGGCCAAGTCAAGATTTTCCTTCTAACACTAAACATACCAACACTTAATACATACCTATTTCTACCATATCCGGTCAAATCACCGGACTTTATTTTTTCTGATTATGAATGTATGAAATATGAAAATTGGAAGGAAATAGACAAACTTTATTATAATTAAACAAAATTGTATATTGTCAATTTTTCTGTATTGCAAACACAAAGAATAAGAATTTTTAATTCATTTCCCATCGCATTTTTTACATAAACCTTATGGGTCATTTGACCCGTTATATGGTATGTTTAGTGTTAAGTACATTTCACCAAATTAGGATGAAAAAGGATGGAAAAGTTTTTATAGTTGAGAGTTCAACAACTTATCGCGCTCTCTTTCATCATAAAACGTGCACACACACACACATATCATGCACGCTAAAGATAGATGTAATATAAAATTATAATAAAGTCAATGAGTAACTATATTGATGTTTCCAGTTACCGATACATGAACTAATCATCCTTCGTTGCGCCGGCACTTTCGAGGCCCGTTCGAAAACGGCGCGCTTCGCATTCTTCCACCTGTGTTTCCATGCTTACGTAATGTTTTGGCGGCTTTTGCACTCGGCACAACCCTTTTTTTCTCTGCAGGCTCAGAGCCAAAACAATCCGAGCTCGAAACGTCTTTTCCTCAGAGCCGAGACCTCGGCGAGCTAAATGTCCCGTTGGCGAGAAAGTTGTTCGAACAAGTGAACCCTCATTCATTCCTTAATGAACAGACCATCATCTTTTTGCCGTGTCCGTCTGTCAAGGAAGTGAAATCAGAAACCTGCGAAGAGATTTAAAAAAAAAAAATACATATCAACATGGCTGTTTTTTTCGTGTCCACAGGTTGATTTGCTGACGTGAGTTCGTTTCGAGGAATCCGTTTCTGGAACATACCCTAGTGACAGTGGCTCGCCATGATGGAGAGGTGACACCGGGATTAAAACTTACTTAGCTTGCTCAGGAGAGAGGAATTTTAAAAAGAAGCAAACCTTCGGTGATCTGTAGAAGAGAGGATCATGCTGAGCGCTCTGGATGAGTTTTGTGGGTCACCGCTGTGGGTGAGTACTGTTTGGTGTTTTTTTTCTGTTCTTGGCTTTTGTTTTGTTTTGTTGTGTGTTGTACTTCTCAACAGGCTGCTGTAGAATTGCTGTCATATGCTTGCTCTATAGGGGTTTAATATCAGTTATGTTTTTGTATGAGTTCATTATTTAGTAGCAACAATTGTTTAGTGAGAGGAACCCTTTACGTTCAGTATTTGTTTATACTCGTTATTTTACGTTCATTATTTGCAATGATTTTGAAGTACAGGATGTACGTGTGTTATTTTGTGTGGTGGATTTGTTGGTAATGTACGCGACTTTACATTCATTTTAAAATTTTTGTTTTGTTTTAAAATATAACTATTCTTATTTCGAAGTACATGATAAACATGTCTGCTATTGTCTGTGGTGGAATTGTTCGTATGCACGTATTTATGGTTATCATTATTTATAACAATTGTTGTTTTGATTTTAAATACAACTATTATTGTTCGAAGTACACTATATACATACACGATGCACATAAACGATGTATAATGTATATCGAGTATATTACATTACCATTATAATATAAGCGATATTTTATATGTATGTACATTGTTATAATAATATACACGATATATTGTGTAAATAGTGTATATCACGTATAAAACACGTTATATACTTGTTATACATATGCATAAATGTGACAATCAGTGTTGGATTTCTTAGTTATGCATGCAACTTTGCCATCATTACGAGTTTTATTACAATTTTTTTTTTGTTGTTTATGAATGTACGACAGACTTAGTCTATATTGTTACTGTTTGAAGATTACTAGTTAATACACACGATTGTTACGTTCGTTATTTATTAACAATTATTTGTTTTGTGGTCTACAATATATTGAAGGTAGTATCATTGCAGTCTGTGTACAGGATTACTTGTTAAATACTTAATTTTTCGCTCATTATTTAGTAACATTTTTATTAGGTGTACGATATATACAAGTCAGTATTGTTAGTACACATGCAATTTTGTGTTCACAAAGAATTATTTGTTCTGAAACCGGATTTTTTTTCGTGCAGGGTGGGTCCAAAGTCATAATGCAAAGTACATTGAACTTTCAATCTCATAAAAAAAAACATTTTACATACTCAAAGTACATGCATTCATACGTAAGTTTTATACATCTATCCATAGTTTTGCATGCATACATAAATACTTTCTAAAATACTTCCTTTTTTTTTTAAATTTACGCTTCCAAGTTTTTACTAAGTTTCAATCTGTCTGGCAAATCTGTCAATCTGTCCGACGAATTTGAAGTGAAGTAACTTTATGAACAACTCGGAAAATGAAAGATATTGAGAAAGAAATTATGACATAACTTTTTATTTTTCTTTTACAAAATTACATATCTTGTATGACAATAAAGTTCGAAAAAAATATGGCATAATTAGTAATTTATAAACTACAGTTTTACAGTTGTAAATTAATTCTTCTATCTTGGACTACCTTTTTGAAACCCTCATCTGTATATATAGTCATGTCTATGTGTACCGAAAGTAATGCTATATTTGTTTACCTTTTGTGATCAGTTCTGTAGCGAAGAAATGTTTAATGATGTACACACACTTTAATATTATCTGTAGAGGATCACTTAACCCTTACGGGTCTGGCGTTCTACTAATAGTACATCGAATACTGATCTTGTTGTATTAAAATATTATAAAATTTTTCCCAAGATCTTCTTAACATTAAAATACATTGTATTTAAAGTTTGTATTTCCTGATATTCCTAAAAGATTCCTATACTTGTCTGAAAATATTCAGTGATGGACGATTTCTCTTCCGTGTAAAGGCCTTATCACACGTCAATATGTACTTGTTAATTTGATTCATTTTTATTTTAGATGAATGTGCAGATTTCTTCTGTTACAGCGAAAACTTTTCAACTCTCTTGGTTTTGTCAGGTTGAGTTGTAATAATGCCTGCAATCGGTTGACAATTTTTCGCTATTACTCGAGAAATCCACTTATTCTTGAAGGGGAATATGAATCCAAAATTGTAGCTGCTGGTTTTTAAACAAGTCAGCATGCACGTGTTAGTTTATGATTCCTTCTACCGGTTAAGAATGTGCAAATTTCTTGTGTTAAAGCGAAAATTTTCAATAGATTTTAGTTCAGGTTGACTTGTCATAAGGTTGAAAATTTTTCGTTCGCACTTAAGAAATCCGCGTATTCTGCAACAGTTGAAAAATGTATCTTAAATTGAATCTGTTTTCTTTTCAACATGTACATGTTGATGTGTAAAGCTTTTAGATTCTAGTATTCAATAAGAAAGCCACTTTTGTTTACTTTGACTTTTAATATCATAAACAATATTAATATTTAAATGTTTTGGCTTTAAGAAGGTAACTTCAGATACAGTTGGACGTAGTTTTTAGGGATATTTGAACATGAGTCCTAATATCTAAACTATTTGTTGAAATTAAATAAAACTTGATGGAAACCTTTTACAAGACGCTACATATGTGTTTTAGTAGGCCAAACACATTTTATTTAAAACCAAAATCGAAATTCGGACTCCAAAGAGTTAATTGTGTGCTCATTTAAAACAACTGCTTTGAGGGTAACGTACTAGTACGGGTTTGTGTAACAACATGGTTTGTTTGTGGGTACAAAAATAACGGTATATACAGGAAAACGAAACCGAATGTTCTTGTCTACTACATTGATTCTGGAAAAATTGAGACAAATAAAAACTAGTTTTTACATTATTAGTTGTATGATTGCCTTTTTCATTTTTTATAATGTAAAAATGTATATATATAACATAATTCGAAAAATTAAAACTATATACTACTATTTCTACTTGATTTTTCATATTTACGATACTATTATAAATTTATCCACTAAAAAATATATTTTGTTTACAAAATTCTTATGGTTGTTATTTATATATTTCTATTTATATATTTGTTTATATATTTCAATATAAAATACGAAAAGTTGGTTAAAAAATGAAATAATTTTCGATCTATTGAGATGTAACTGAATAACTAAATTTACGCGCAAAACGCCCTCTCCCGGTACAAGTCCTCTGCGAAATGTACCCGCACACTACGTGTTAAGAGTCTTATGACCCTTGAAATAATCCTAGCGACAACGAGTTATACGACTAGTAGGTAACATATTACAAAGGTGTATAACCAGGGCCCGACTAAGATACTTTTGTGGCCAGGGCACAATGCAATTTTTGTGCCGTCCATCCCCAAGCAAATTTATAGCGACAAATTATCATAATTACTGTCATATAAAAATTATAACATTGAATTAGCAAACATATTTAAGAAATTAGCATTAAAGTAATATTTAAAATCAAAAACACCAAATTTTCATTTTACGTAATCATTCTTATCTCTGTTTAGCCATGCTAAAAATTAAGGAATTTTAAAGACCTAGAGTGACCCACTTTTTTTTTATTTTTACCTTGTCATACTCACAAGCTCTGTGGTGCAGAGAATAATAATAGAATTAAAAATAATTTAAATTGATGAGATGATTTAATGATTTATAGTGGTACGTTGCTAATAATCTGTCTTATGAATATGCAATAACCGATAGGATAAAAAGAGCACCAGGTTCGTTGAGGGAATTAATTATCAGGTAAATAACAGTAAAATTAAAGCACATTAAAGTCAATATAGTTCATGACAAACACAATTACATCGAACAATAATTTATTAAAACAATAATGGTAGCGTATGTTTGCAAATTTCCCCACTTAATATGTGTTTCAAGAACTCGACTAAATTTTCGTGCCCAGGGCACGTACCCCAGGTGCCTGTGCAATAGTCAGGCCCTGTATATAACAATTAAAAAATGTAACGAAGTGTTTGAAATAATAAAATATGAAACTAAAGTTCTTGGTAATAATTATATCCATTTATAGGATTTTGAAAATGTAACATTTTTGACTCCTCGTTCCTACTCATATAACAATTTATCATTAGAGGATATTTTAATAATAGCAAATTTCCATCCGCAGGTGAAAGTATACGGTAAATCTAAGTTTTGTATGACTCATTATAAGGATTACAGCGCATAAGATTATTGCCGTAGTTGTAAAATTAATAAATCTGCCAAAGAGTGTTTTTTAACTAAGACTATTTTGAACTATTTTCTTGGCGTCCTTGACAAATGTTACTCTGTATCTCTCTCCCTGCGTTAGATTGAATGAGTGGCAGTGAGTCAGAGAATTAACTGGGTAGATTGACCTTTGTTTCACCCGAAACATGCACGATGAACGGTGTTTATTTTAGCTTCACGAGTTAAACAACTGTAACTATTCATACTATGGAACCTTTCGTTTCTCCGCTCTACACTAGTGGCTCTTTACCTTTTGCCTACCCCATGTGTAGCATATATGCAGACCTGGCAACTGCTACGAAAAAAATCGTAATTTCTACGAATTTAGCAAATAATTACGATCCTACAAAAATCGGTGCTAGTTGCTTCGTGAGGCACCTCCACAGTGTGCATATTGTAAGACTACTTATACAGTCGCACATACGTTAACTTCTTGTATATGTTTTAAATCTCTGTACATAAAATTCTTTGGAAATTCGTCGCCTAATCTTAATTCAATCATTGGGGAAATGCCGCATCAGGCTTTTTCCCTTTTCTCCGCCGTACTAGCTTGTTCTTCGAAATCTGATTTATATTTGTTTTTCTATCTTTTGATAAAAAATATATACAGAAATAAAAAAAATTACATCGCATCCGGGAATTCAAAATGAATGAATGAATGTATGTATTTTTGCAAGCGATATAAAGAAATCCGTAAAAAAACTTTTCCGATCAATTTCCGTGTAACTACGGTGCGATACCATGCTCTCTCGAAGATAGAAATTTTTGGATTAAAAATTAGACTTTTTGTCTGATTACTGGTTATAATGTGTAATATCATATTTCTGTGTTCTTCCCTCAGTATATTTCTGAGAATTTTTAAAAATTATTATTTCTTACAATAAAAATGTTAAGGTGTGAAATAGCATTTAAATACAACTAAAATAAATCTAAATAAAATACTTCATCTGACTTTTTATGGGGGGTTTTCAGTTCAGAAATGTATATAAATGTATATGATACCAGAACTGTCAAATAACCGCTTTTGAGATTTTAATCAAAATTGTTAACTTCCAGGTTTTCATTTTTTTCTATAATATATATATTTTTTATATTTCTAATACTTTCTTCCTGATAATCGTATAGTCTCTCCCATTATATACAGTAAGCGATTAATTGACTGCATGAAAATATGAAGTTATTTGCATTGAAATCTCAAACTTACTAATAAGTTAAAGAAAATGTCATCCGACGTGTTCAGGCACAGTTTGTTTAATGCTGATTACAGAGCGCCGACTGCTAGTAACCCACGATCCAAAATAACGATGATTCAAATTCGAGCACTGGCTCCGTATGCATCATCACAAATATTTGCGATGTGACCAGTTCTATTTGTCATAATAAAATAGGCTACAAATAGATGGGGTAGTAAATAAATAGAAATAGTAAGTATTTTGTATTTTATTACTGGTGGATTATTCAAGCACAAATTCAGAAATTTAGCTCTTAAATGTCAATGTAAAGGAAATAGAAGAAATAAATAAGCGAACTATTCTCTGAAATAGGCGAAAAAGAAAATTCTTGGATTGAAGATGGTATATATCAGGGGTGGCTAACCTGCGGCTAGCGAGCCACATACGGCTCTTTGAAGGATAATTTGTGGCTCTCGATACATGTACCCGAGTTCCCTTTTCATTTTTGTGTTGTTCTATTTTAAAAATTATTACAACTTATGGAGCTCCGGCAATGCTGGGTAAAAAAATCGGTCTTATTGGTGCTTTTAAGATATGATTCTCAATTTCCACAATTCATACCAATTCACTGCGTAATTCACCGAGAACATCTCGTTACAACATATTTAAAATATCCTGATCTTATGAAAACAGTGTAACACATTGTAAATTACATTCGCACTAATGCAAAAAATCATCGACAATTCAAAAATTTCCGTGAAAAATTAAAGGACGAAGAAGTTCTAGGTGGCATTCAATCAATATAATTTCTGTAAAAAAATTTTTTTTAATACTTGTTTTTGCATAGCTTGTATTTAACTGCGGCTCGTGAAAATTTCAAATTTTGAAAAATGGCTCGGACTATCGAGGAGCTTGACCATCCCTGGTATATATGATCTATTGGACACTGAGCTATTTGACTCGGATAATGAGGAAAAGAACATCGTGAACACGCGTGTTTTATTGCATGTGCTTAATTCTGTATTAATTATAATCAATTGGAAAAGAAAGCAACGTTTATTTTAAAAACACCCATAGAAATAGGTATATATAAAATGTCGGTAAGTTTAGTGTTAAAATATCTGATTTTGGAACCACAGAGGCCAGTTTTGGCAAGTCCTAAATTTTACATGCAATTTAATTCTTTCCATAAAGGAGAAATGCGTAGTTTTCTATTCCAATGACCCTGCACGAAAAAATAATCGCCACCTAATTGTTGGATAACATTTTTATTAGCTGGTATTCGAAAGATAAACAACATACTTCCTACGTCGTTTGCTTCTTATATTTGCCAGTTATTAATGAGCATTGATCGGTTCGTGAATTCCTTAACGGCCATATGGTTTATTTCCATTTTATTTATTTATGGCCTGTTTCCTCTTTTGCCTTTCGTTCTGTTACTAGCTCTTCCTCCATTGGTCTAGCAGAGATGATTATGTAAAAATAAACATGTTGGCCACATTTGATGCACAGTGAATCAGTCTCTTCATTCTGTTCGGTGATTTCTTGCCAAATAATTTTCTCGTGATTGGAAAAAAAAATCATTTATCTTAACACTAGATTTACGGACCGAGCCAATTTGACTCATTAAAATTTGATCTCTCTCTCTCTCTCTCTCTCTCTCTATATATATATATATATATATATATATATATATATATATATATATATATATATATATATATATAACTTTTAATATCACTTTTCAAAAACATACATTGGTTTTTAGTTAAATAATAAAATATACGTAAACTGTCATTCCTCTTCTCCGCAGACCCCTTCATTTCGCATTATCAAATGTGGTATACCTATTTTCACGGTTGTGAGCCAATTTGACTCATAGAATGTATATGAAAATAAATAAATATAGCAATAAATATAGTATAAAATATAAAGTATAAAGTATAGTATAAAGTAAATATAGAGAAGCAGTCGAGAACCCTTCCATTCCAACGACAGAAATTCATGCTACTGACGCACGGAAGAATTGTCGAGTTCGACAATCATGCAAAAGAAACAGGTGTCGAAACCATTGTGCTAAATGTAATAGAAATGTTTGCGGAAAATGTGTTTCAAAAACAGATTTTGTATGTAAAAAATGTTTTCCGTGAATTTTTTGATAATAAACATTTCATTTAAATTAATTTGGAACCATTTTCTTTGCAAAAAACTTCTATTTTCTTGTGTGAGTCAAATTGGCTCACTTCAGTAAAAATAGGTATATGATCAACATCCGTAAATCTAGTGTTAAAGAATCTATGAAAATAATATATTTTTAATTGGTCAATCGCACATCGATTGAGGGGGTTTGGGGACACAAAAATCTCGAAAAATAAATCGCATTTTTAATGTTTATAAACCAGATGACGCAAACTTTATTTTAAACATTAATTAAGTAAAGAAACTGTAATTTCCTTAATGCAGTTGGCAACACACAGACATCTTTATGCTGAGCACGGCAGCGAAGATTTACTCATTTAGCAACACTTGAGGAGCACGTGTAGTTTAAAGAATATAATGGACACGAGCAACATTACCCCCCGTTGGTTCTTCATAATTTAGAAGTAAGGAACAACGAAACGAACGGCCAACGAAAGCATCGGAATAGATACAGAAGCCAAAAATTAACTTAGAAGTCAAAAGCAAAACAAATTAGAAAGAAACAACAAAAAACACTAAGCGACTTGCCTTTTCTTCGCTACGAGAGCTCAGTACAGCAGGGAGCAAGCAGAAAGCGCGATCTGCCACCTCGAGAGGTATCGTTTGAGAACTTTGGAAGCGTTATGATCACGAACCTGTTCTACCTCCTTCAGCCGCCATTATACTTTTTAGTGACTTTTTATAGCTTTCTTGTTAAATAAAAGCGATTTTATTAAAAAATACTTTAAAGCACCACTTTCTGGGGCGCTATGCTAGCGTTTGACCTGCCCGCCTACTTTACTGGGGCAGGTATGTTCGTAGACCGTCGCTGGGATGCATAACCAAATAATTCCTCCAAAGCTTAAACGGACAACACAAATTTATTTACAAAATTGATGAAAATTAAATATATAACAAAAGCATTCTCTCGGCGTCTCAGAGCCTGACGTAAGCAGATCAAATGGTTCCATATTAGAAATAAAAACGACGTAGCGTTCTTTCACATCAAAACAGAGATCTCTCCAGGTCACAGGCTCTATCTCGACTCCTCGAACTCAACTGCCCTGCCCGCCGATCTTCTCTCCCTTCTTGGGGTGGAGGGGGGTCAGCTTCTGGAAATTTGGTCCCTTTCGAAAAGAGAAATCCTTTCTTCAGATGCACTGCCGCCCTGCAAAAAAAAAAAAACAAGCGGCACATCCGAAAAACCTTATCAGCCCCCCTTAGCCGGCTGGTGGGAGGGGTCAATATATTGAAGGGTGTGCGTGGGTCCAAATTCCTTACAAATACTTTTTTATATTTAGTTCCAAATTTTGTAAACAATTTTCCCCTGTAATTTTTCAATTTATATAAAATCAATTAACAAACATTTGAAATTTTGCACATCATTATTTTTTATTAAGTATTATAGTCTTTAAGTTTCAAAAATAATAGACCCTTATTCCAAAATAAAGGTATACTAAACAAAATTATTCATTATCACGCCGTAAAAAAGGATAAATGGCCAAATTAGTACTACTTAGTTAAAATCTATTTTTAAAAAATCCTTAATATAGCTCAAAATATTAAACTATTCTTAAAAATATAACAAACTTTTTAGTTACTCCGATTGCAAATAGATGGTATATTAATGGTAATTTATAATGTTTGCAATTGGGATTCTAATTATTTTGAACAGCTTTTCGCATTCACCAAATATCTAGCTTATCCAGAAGGTTGTTAAAGATGGATTTCAAAATTTCAACTGACATAAAGTGAAGTTGAATAAAAAAAAAAGTTAAAAAAAAATGAAAAGTTGTACTCAAAAGTAAAACCGCCACTTAGAACGTTGCTTAACCTATTGTCTGTCTTGCACACACCATGTGATATACACATCTAATGCTTTTTACGCTTATGTACCATATATAATACACAATAAATTGCTTTTTTTATACGAGCTTTTATATATTTTATATCATTGTGTATCACATGTGATAAGCACGCTTATAAAGCATTAGATGTGTGTATCACATAGCATATACAAGACAGGCGAAAAATTAAAAATAGTTTTGAAATATTTTTCATATTTTAATGACTTCCTTGGTATAGAAAATTTTGAAATATATCGAAAGGAAAATATCCACTGGAGAAAGCGAAAGTTTTACCTCAAAAAAGTTTTTTTTCTGTCTAAATCATCCGTTTTATAATTTCTTTTTGACTGACAATTTTTCCCAAAGGAATTTACATCTGAATAAGAAATTTAATATTTGCGCAACATTTCCTCCGCTAGATATTAAGAAAAAAAAAAGGTTTTGAGTTAAAGGAATCGCGTCTTCATAAAGAGGAAAGTTCTAAAATTATTCATTTTTCCGAACGCGTTAAAACTGAATTCATTTTTCGGGGAAATTTATTTTATAATGAAGCCCCACGTATGCTAACGAAATTTAAAACTATTTTTCTCGTGAAAAAACTTTTTTATATGTGTTCCTTGAATATGAAGTTTCGGGTTATCTTCCTATAGTAGAAGTCATTTAGTGTAGGATAGTTTAAATGGAGAAGATGTGCTGATCTCGCTAAAGGCCTTACAACATATACGTGTTGAGAAAAAGTGATAGATTCCTTTCCTTAACGAAGAATACGCGTGTTTCTCTTGTGAAAGCAAGCAATTTTCAATCGATTAAAAGTCTTACCACTAGTCAACCTGGATCAAAATAAATCGGTTAAAAGTTTTTTGCTCAACACAAGAAATTTGCTCAATAATGTGGAGATTTCTGTGTTACAGCTAAACATTTAGTCGCCTTGTTCTTGATGATATTATTGATCTATATTTACATTCCGTATCTATCCAATTGGTCAATGTTAATCGATACCACAAATTCCTTCCTTATACACTGTCTACCAATAAGTATTTGGACACCTGTGATAGAAAAGAAAAACTAACTTTATTCAAAATCAATAGTTGGTAGAGCCTCCACGGGAGGCAATTACAGCGTGAACCCTCCGGGGCATACTTTCCACGAGTATTTGTATTACAGCTAGTAGTATTGTCTTCCATTCGGCTTGGAGTAGACATACAAGTTCCTTCACCGATTTTGGACGGGTGGTGCACCCCTTAATACGGCGATCCAACTCGTCCCAGAGGTTCTCGACAGGGTTCAGGTCTGGGATCTGGGCAGGCTAGTCCATTCTATGAACTCCATTGGCACCATACCAAGCCTTGGTTAACCTCGAAACATGACAACTGGCATTGTCGTCCTGAAAGTAACAGGGTTCCAACCCTTAAGACTGCCACAACGTGGGAAGCCCATTGTCATCCAAAATAGTGCAGTAGGCATCGGCGTTGAGCTTACCATGAATGGGGACCAAGGTCCCCGTCCATACCAGGAGAAACACCCCCAGACCATAATTCCACCTCCGCCGAACTTGACTGTTGGCACAATTCATTCTGGCAGGAGACGTTCTCCAGGCAGAAGCCAGACCCAGACCCTGCCATCCGAACGGTAAAGGGTGAACTTTGATTCCGTATCTATCCAACTGATCCGTGCTAATCGATACCCTAAATCTCTTTATTTATATGTGAATATAATAAAATACTCAATTTAATCAATTCCCTCATTAAATTTGTTCGCTTAAGGCCTCATCCCAAATCAGCTTGTACGATTTGAAAAAGCAATGAATAAAGTTTTTTGCTATAACACATGAAATCCGCACAAGAATGTGCAGATTTCTGTGTTACAGCGAAGCACTTAATTCCATTTTCTTGATGATATTATTGATCTACATCTACATTCGGTATCAATCCAACTGTTCAGTGCTAATCGATACCCTAAATCCCTTCTTTATATGTTTATATGTGAATATAATAAAATGCTCAATTTAATCAGTTAGCTTAACGCTTCATCACAAATCAGCTTTTACGATCTGAAAAAGCAATGGTTTCAGATTATAATTTTTTCCGAAGAAGATCCGGATTTTGCGTATGCACGATTCAGGGTCGACCTTGTTGGATCACCTTCCTTATAAAAGGGAAGTTTAAAGACCGTTCTGTTCTTCAAACACACCTTAAGTAAATTTGTTCAGCCAACACTTGACTGTCTAACGAAGGGATTAATTTCTACATCGGGAACGCAGTCCAAAGTTTACTTTGCTTGGATGCACATTGTTTTAAGGACGTTTTGTTAATTTCTGTTCTAAATTTTTTATAAAAATCTAATGGAAATGCGCTGTGCTTCAAAGTTTTTGAGAATCCCCCTCCATTATTCCGCATTAAAGTATTTAGTTTCAAGGTAATGTTTGAACATTTTTCATTTTTTTTTCCTGGCAGAAAATTGAAAGGAATGTCTGTTAATGATTTAATGGAGTCGATTTATTTCCTTTAGGTTCCTCCAGAGCTGCGTTAGCTTAGTCGGCAAATCTATCTCATGATTGGAGAGTTAAGAGTTCGAAGCACGAGCCGACTAAAGATCCGCCATGTTCATTAATAGCGCCTGAAAAACAGTAAAATAGACCTCGTAAAATATGTTCGTGATCATATCTTCCAAGGTCAAACGATACCTCTGGAGGGGACAGGCCAAGCCTGGGGATTTTCTGCTTGGTCCCTGAGGACTCAACGCAGCAGGAGGGATGCTACTTGTGACCATAGCATTCCTTAAATTACGCGTGCTCTTCGGGTGGTGCTAAATGAGTAACAGCTTCTCATCCGTGTTTGGAATAAAAATATCTATCTATATATCGGATCTGTATTGCCAGATGTAATGGGAAAAAAACTGAAGGTTTCTTCCTGCTTATCATTTGACAAGATTTATTCGTCCCGTATGTTAGTTTATCTGTGTCTATGTGTGTGTATTGTTTCAAACCTGCAGGCGTTTCTGTCAGCAAAATGCAGAAGAAAATATGCTAACTTGTGTCTGTTTTTCTTGCAACCTTAAAAAGTTATGCGTGGTTGCCATATTTGTCAAGTTTTCTCCCATTTGGCGGTAAAATTCTTATAGGACAAAGAAACTTCGAGGATATTGAGGAACTAGTATTTTACGGAATGTTTTACTGCATCTGTCTGAGAAACTTAAAAAAGACTTGTCAAACTATAGTCATTTAAAACAAACGGATTGAGCTGCTAGAGAGGTGAGGTTTCCGTGGGATTCGCAGGAAAAGTATTGCTAATTAAGCACAGCTTGGAGGCTAAAAAGCGAGGGAGCACATTATAAATAGTGCTATAGATTTTATTATATCGTAATTTGTATAACAATTTGCAAATCTTCTAGACAACAGAAAACAATTATTTATTATCAATGGAAAATAATTTAAGGTATAATTCGATGTTTTATTCGCTAAATTAGACTAAACTCCTCGGCGCTACAGCTCAACTTGGGGGCTATGTCCTACGGCACCAGTCTCTGATTTCGAGATCAAGGGCCTTTTAGTGAAACATTTATGTCCCGTAACCTTACGCGGAACTCTCAGTGTTTAGTTCCCATATATGCTTGTTCTTCAATTTATCTACCCACCGAAGGGATGAAAAACTGAGTCAACCTTGCCTAGCCCAAAGATCCAACCGCAGACCTGAGTCTTCGGAGAGCAAAGAGCTATTACAGCGCCACTGGCTTCCATTCGATAACTTATCCTGTTAAAAATTGCGCGACTCCGAATATTTTAAAATCAAATTGGGCGTGACTTACGGATTTCCCTATTTTCACATACGTTTAGCCCACGTGTGGAAAATATTAGATATTAAATACCCTTGAGTATCTGTAGAAAGCCTCTTCGAACAAAATGAGGGGAGGTGGAGAGGACCCTATGTTTTTGCCTCATTTTGGGGTTGATTTTCTGCTTGTTTAGAGGTGAAAGACATGCCTTGTATTTTCTTCTCATTTTAAATACAGCCCATTAAAGTTTTATTGTTAAGTTTTGAAGTGAAGCAGCAGTGACTTTTACTTTGCATCCTGCCGGTAGACGTAACGATCCAAATCAAACCTTTTGAACACTTGCACAAATTCATGAAATGGTGTTTCAATAGTAGATGAAATGTAAATGTGGACTGTAGGGTTTCATTAAAACTCACACTGTGATGATCAGTCGTCGTTGACATTAGATCTCGGTTTCACAAATCTAACAAACTTAAAGTAGATTGAAGACACATGCTTCGTTTAAGACCATACATCTTCTTCAGTTTTGGTCGATTTCTTTATGGTGTAATGCGATACTAGAAATGTTGTTTCAAGATATATGGGTGCCGCCCTACTCATTCCTCTAACTCTATGCTAATGTATGTGGGTGGAAATGGTCCCAATGGTGAACGGTTGGAAATATTTCTTGACATTACTCGCTGAGCGATGACAGAATGGTTGGAGCGTTGCTCTTCAGTACCGGCGTACGTAGGTTCAAATCCCGCTTCTGGCATAAGTGTTCGTAGCCGTTTGGAATCTGAATTAAGCAGTAGATTTCACTTACATTACCCTTGTGTAGCAAAACAGCAGAGTTATCGAATGTTTTTGACAACTCGATTCAGTTGAAAGCCATCTACGTGTCCTCCCCCGAAGCTGTTGCTAGGCTTCAGAAGGATTTTTTTTTTCGAGCAAGCCGAGTCAGGAGGGTTTTTTAGGGTAGGCCAAAGTTCTGTCACAATGAGTGATAGTTCCAATTCTCAGATTTGCAATTGTTCTCTCTCAAAATTTCCTGTTCTCCTTTATTTAGCTCTCCAGTTTCCTGTCTCAATGTGCAAAGAGCTAAATTATCTTCATTCGGCTTTCTTCTCGTAGCGCTTCTATACTCAGTTCGCCCGTCGGTGGATTGTGCCTGCAGCGCGACGGTGCGCTCTCGGTACTTTAAGGGTGACAGACGAGGCGGGGTGACCCAATACTTGCGATCTGCCCACCGGGTGATAACCTGGAAGACCTCACGGCCATATGAGCCATATGGGCCATATGGTGCTTGATTGTCTAGGTGTCCTCCATGTATTCGAGATGTCACGCAGGATAAAAGCTTATTAACTATCTTTTATTGCTGAAATGGGATACTATTAAATGCCTCATAGGAGGTTTGGGCGAGTGAGAGGGTTTATGGTTGAATAAAAAGTTTTTGGCGTCAATTTTAGGGTTTGATTAAGAGAAATGCCCTTAAAAAGACATTGAATCCTATTTTTACTCCCAATGGAGAGTTATCTAAATACAATGAGGCTATTCCGTTATAACGACGATGGGCAACAATAGAACGCCTTAGAATCTATAATTAACCTGAGTAGAGTGGTTGCTTTTCTGATCATAGAACCCAGTATCGTCTGACACGTGCCTCAAGGATAAATGTGCAGTTTTAATTCGAAATCTGACGCTGATCATTTTGTGGAACACGATCCGATTGGTTGTAGAGCGGAGCGCGCACACGTAAGTGACGTTGCCTTGGCAACGTCCCGGTGTCCTCGAGTGCAGCCGATAAAAATTCTTGGGGAGAAACTAACCTTTATGTGTTCTCAGGTTACCAAATTGCAGGAGCTTAACAATGGAACTCGAAACTTGACAGAGAATACCCCAAACGCGCAGCCCCTGAACGAGTTATATAATCTCGTAGCTCAGCTCTTGCAAAATAATTGGCAATGTTATTGGAACAGTTTTAATTTGAATGATGCTAAAAGATTTATTTATTCTAAAATATTAGTTTTCTTCACACTTCCAGTACTAAACATTTTCTGCAACGCCTGCCTTACTGATCTTTTACTAAAATATTGCTTAAGGGGACATGGGACTTTCCCAGCTGGAAAATATGCTTGATACTAGTATTTTTTATTCTCTTAAAGTTTAAAAGTTTTTTAGTAAGACTAGCTTTATTTTTTAGTGTTGATATGTAATGTAATGTATCTTATATATATAAAAAAAACTATATGCACATAAACATAAAGATTCTGCTATTCTTGAGATATCCTATATCAGATATATCGAGATATTTATTACGACTTGTGTGACAAAAAATTACACGTGTAGAACGCTGAATAACTGAAAATCGATTAACACTTATTTAATATTTCTGTAAGATTTATTACACTTAACACTAGATTGTATTTAATGTTTGCGAGCACACACACACACATACAACCCCCCCCCAAAAAAAAAAAAAAAAAAAAAAAAAAATAGTGCAGTAGGCATCGGCGTTGAGCTTACCATGAATGGGGACCAAAGAACTTTGCGAAACATATTTAAGAACTTAACGGTCAGGTGTTTCCCGGAATGGCAGAGAACAAAACTTCCGACAAGATTTTATGGCTAAAATTTAGATTGGCCACTCCGAATTGTTTAAGGCAGAAATGGACAAACTTTTTTGGCCGTGGGCTAAAAATCGAAAGAAAATAAATTTGGCGGGCAGAGATAAATTTTGTAAAATTTAAAAAAATATATACAAGTACCTAACGGTTTAAACACGTTAATGAGATGAATGAAATTGCGATTTCATTTTAAAAGTTCCTTATACTGAGGTTCGAAGTGAGATGGACTGATTTTAAGGAATGATGCTAAATGCTCATCTGTCAGTATACTTCTGAAATTATTCTTTCTAAGGTTCGAAGTTGAAAACACTTGTTCACATATAAGAAGCAAATATACCGCTGATCTTCTGGGCATGAAATAATAAATTTGGGATATAATATTTAAGCAAAGTAGAAAAGGAGATGGATATATAATGTATAAATATATATTTCTTTTAATTTGCCTCGGACCGGCAACTTAAAATTTATCTGCGGACTGGATAAAGGCCGTAGTTGGCCCATCCCTGGTGTAAGGGGTTTTGAAATCGAATGGAAAGGGCGAAAATCCTACTTTTTCACTGTCCCTTCCCCTTTTATTTCCTGCTCTGCAGCTGGTCAGTAAGAATAAATAAGTCAGTAAGAATGAAATCTAAAAGGAATTTAGAAAATACAAGTGAAATTTAAGACATCCGTTTCGCCTGTGAGGGAAAAAAAACTGTGTAAACAAACTCTGAAATGAATTTTATAAAGATTTAAAGTGAAAATTTCTTTACTAATGTTCTACAATTGCTTCTGGTATTTGATAGAACTGCTGATTCATCCGTATGTAGTATCTTCCCGTCACTGACCCAGATTATACCGTATTTTCTTGAATGAATCTTGGTAGTTCCTATTTTTTTCCCTCCAAATTCTCATGGACCCACTCTCGTCTGGAACGGTGTTAGTGAATTCATCACTCAGTCAAACTTCGTCCCGTGATAGCTTTCTAACGTATGTTTGATTTTTAAAATACTGAATAAGTGAATGAGCTTATTTCAAGCATGCAGATAGTTTAGTTCGCTGTTTAAATTGTAATTGTGCGTTGGGGGTTGTTCTTTTTGTAGCATTTTGTTTACTAAACGCTGGAAGTTGTTATTTTCGTCTTTTAGTGTCAAAATTTTTAAGAAATTCCTAACGAAATTAAACTTGAATTATTTGAAAGCTACTTTTATCTATGTTATTGCATGTTTATTTAAAAAAACTTTTTTATATTGACGTTGAAATGAAAACGGACGTTTCAAATCTATAAATTGTGACTTGTAATGCTGATAAATTTAAGTTTCTCTTATTCACGTTATACAATCAGAAATATGTACGATATTATTACACGTTGTATACTTGCTATATGAATGTGGGGTCTTATATATTGCGGCCATAGTTTGAAATTTCGTTTAGACGCGGAATTCCGAAATCGGAAATGGTGGATTCATAGGGTTACACTGCACTCAAGACATGTATCGTCGCGAATTTTCACTTTAAATCTTTATAAAATTCATTACGGAGTGTGGTCTTTTTTCCCCTCACAAGCGAAATACATGTCTTAAATTTCACTTGTATTTTCTAAATTTCTTTTAGATTTCGCTTTTTCTAGCTTATTCAATTAACATCGGTTCTCTGGTGTAATTCAGCCTATTATTCAGTCCAAACTGGCTCTCCCGTTTACAGAATTATCGGCAGGGTTTAATTTACCAGACTGCTCGGGCCTAGGGGCAAACGAAAACATTTTTTTTTTTTTTTACTTCGCCATTATATTTTCTAAATCTCAGAAAGGCCAATTTCACCTTTCCCTGAACATGCCACTCTCTTTATTTTTTCTGAATTTCAGAAAAGCCAATTTCACGGCTAATTCCAATTCTTCTGCCAGTGCACTAACCAGTCCAAAGTATTTAGTTAGGGTGCTAAGGTGGGGCCGAAAATGGACACGCCAAGAGAGGGTTGAAAACTCTGCCTCAGAAAAGCTAAAGTTTGACCAGGAGGGGGAAGGATACGACACCTTTCCTCTCCTGGTCAAACTTTAAGGTCAAACACCAGCCCTCACAGAAGGGAGGATGATTCCCGCTACGACAATGGTGTAGGAAGCACGCTTTGATGTGGGGTTAGCTAACCGAGAGAGACTTGTGCAGACCGCTCAGCATTATTTTCCCCCTGTGGTTCAGCCTGTGATCTTTTGTTAATATTTAATCTTCATGTTTTCGTAATTTGTATGTAATAAATGTGTTGAAGTTAATCTCTGCAGTTAATTTCCTGTCGGCAAAAATGTTTCTTGAAATGAACCCACAGTACCAGCTCCTGTAAAAGTAGGCGAGGAGGTATGAAAGACGTCGAGCACGCCCACTGTCGTTATTCCTCATAGTTATTGAATCACAGGAGCACAAGATGTTGGGAGAATAGAACACCCTGGGGCAAGCCCTCTAGTTCTGCAAGACATGGGATTTTGGCAAACAAAACTAATGAATAGATTTGGCTCTGACATGGTAATAATTATCGAAATTTGGACACTAGCGCTTTATAACGTTTACGAATGTTTGATTAGAATCCTTTTTTAGAATGAAATTGCCATTTATAATGTATTACTGTAATGCTCACTCGGAACGCATTTGTTAAGCCTGAAGGACCTTAAACCAGAGAAACAATTGCAGACATTAAGAATTTGTGTTTTAAAGGGTTTTTTTTTATATATAGCTTATTTCAAAAATCCTTTTCTTCGTTTAGGATCACAATCTAACGTGGCATCCGACTCATCCCGACCTAACTCCATGTTTCCAAGTCACCGTTCTGACATGGGTGCCATGTGCGTTTTTGTGGCTGCTGGCTCCCCTCGAATGCTACTTCCAGAGGAGGTCTCTCTACAGAATTCTACCTTGGACAGGAACAAACATTGCCAGAATGGTATGATGCAGCATTTACTAATACATCCATTTTTTAAAAATTTCATTCCAGGGTTCTCAGCTGTCACTTTTTCAACTAAAAAGTCACCTCTTTATTTTTGGTTCACCTAAAAGTTCCTTTTTTTTATTTCAAAATGGTCATTTTTTCCACTTTTTTCAGTTGCATCATTAATTTTTAAAGTAAGTTTCAGTTGCATCATTAATTTTTAAGGGTAGTGTAATGTCACTGGATTCTCGGGTAGCTTGTGGGTGTCGAAGTTGTAGTGACACGAAGTACAGCTTAAAGCAATAACAACTTTAATTCTGGTCTAAGTATAAAGTTATTTACACATTTTCCGAATGAAATTCATAGAAGCTCTGGACGAGCTGGTACGGACCAAAAGTCCCAGGTTCGAGGTAAACTTTGGCGCCTGACAGATGTGCGGTTGAACAGGGGTACGAGTTGAATGGATTGGATCGAGATACTAGTCACACTGTTAATTCGGTCAAGGATTTCCTGATCCAGAGATTCGGAAAAGACAAAATCATTAGCAGGCGTTTCAGGTTCCCATGGCCTTATCGGTCTCCATATTTGACCCCAGCGCACTTTTGGTTGTGGGGATATTTGAAATCTCGGGTGTATAGATCCAATCTCTCTGAACTGAAAGATGCGATCCGCCGAGAGGTGTCTTGCATACAACCGGACCTGCTGCACTCTGCCGTTGCTGGATTTGTGACTCGCCTGCAGTGTGTTATACCCTGTGGTGTGGTGGTCATGTGGAACACATACTGTTGTAATAAACGATTTGGAGCGATTCTGTTTGTTATTTGCGTTTCTTTTTCTTTGACTTGTGTACATCAGCGCCCTCTATCGATTCTTTTTGAGTTTTTTTTTTCTGTTAAAAAAAAAAATGCCCTAGCGATACTAACCCTGCAAACCGTTTTTTATTTTGGTTATTTTTCCGGTTATTATGATTTTTTAATGTTTATACAAACTTTTTGATCACCCGGTATTTGGCCTATAATCTCCGATGTCAATTTTAATTTGCAACTTGCCTCACCGTAGTCCTTACCAAGTGTACCGCACCTGAATGATTTTTCTGTTTGACTCTGATTCGTACTCAGCGTTTCACGTTTCTTTGTAATGTCATCGGTCATCGTTCTTCCATTTTCTCAAAGATTACACCGACGTTCCCATCAAACCAGTCCCCAAGGTCTGGTCTCACAGTCCGTTACAGCAAAATGCAGATTAGCAACCGCATAATTATTCCGCGATTAATCACATGTTGTGGTGAGATGGAGTATAAATGGGATTTAATTTTCATGAAAGTGCGGTGACCTCTTTTGCGAATGTTGGATGCGACATTCCTGATTCGAAATGGGAAATTATGCTTCCTTCAATTAATTCAAGTATTATTCTAGAAATAACAAATCTCGGTAAAACTTTTAAAACGTATTTAATACCTTATATAAAAAAGCATCGACAATGTGATTTATTTAAGAGCTTAATGAATTGCATTGAAGAAAAATTTTAGTTTTTATCGGACTGAATATTATTACAGTTTTTATTTTGCGTGTTTTACGTAACTTACTGGCAATTTTGTGTTTGGCTGGTTTAGCTAATTTAGTGAACACTCTAAATTTTCGCGATAATTGCGAGGTTTTGGTTTTCGTTTGTTAACTTAATGGTAGCTACTGTGTACTTTTAAAATTATGTTTAAAGGTATATTATTATTTTTTAAACGACATAAAATATATTGGACTGAATATTTTATTTCTTATTTTGTGAATTTTTCTTCTAAAGGTATTTTATTTTTAAACGACAGATA
>JAGEOH010000928.1:20000-25000 GCA_032207245.1 Pardosa pseudoannulata | reverse complement strand
TATATATATATATATATATTATATATATATATATATATATATATATATATATATATACACGCACACACAAAACCATTCCTGAATATTTAGTCATCTCGGCCCGGAACAACATAGGCGCCTTTTATTCCGCTTTATTTGCGCGTGTATTATTTGTATGTGTAAATATATGTGTGTGTAGGAAATGTAAGCGTCTAAGGGGTGAATGAGTCCAATATTCTTACATAAACATTTAATATACGATAGCGTTACACGAAAACGGTCACATGTAAATATACATTTAAACTTGTCATCTAAAGGATTTTTCAGCGTGACACTACTAGCACTCTGAGAAATCCTAATTATCCGAACCCGTGGTCTCGTAGTCAACCCATTTGCTGAACCCTGTGACTGAATCTCGTATTCTTCTAGTCTCCCGCTCAGGAGTACATCACGAACGATGGCCAAATGGTTTTGAAGTCCGAAGTTCGTGGTTCGAAACTCATATGGCATGGGTGTTCAGAATCGGCTTTAAGCAGTAGGTCCCGGTCTTATTAGCCCTCCTGTTGCAAAAAAAAGTAAAACAGTAGTGATCCAAACCAAACCAAGCTACAAGGTCCAGCTATTAATTTCCGACGAGTAGAAGTTTAATCGGGGCGCCTTAGCTATAGATCTGTATCCCCCATCGTGAAAGTGTTTTGTCTCTAGCAGGGTGAGCATCAGGAAATGGGTTTTACATAATATGAGCAAACAATATAACAAAGATAGATTTACATTTAGGTTAAAAACAATAGGCCCTTGATAGCAAAATGAAAGTCATAAAAAGAGGGAAAGTACTTAGGAGAGTAGGAAGTTTAAAAAGGATAGAGAGATATTTTTTAGATGCAAGCATCTTTTATAAAATTAAAAAAAATTTTTTTTTTGGAGTTTTTTAATAGTATATATATGATATATATACAATTTTTATAATCTTTTTTTTTTTAATATAAAAAATTAAAATTAAAAATAAAAAAAAAAATTAGGGACAGCAAAGGAAGGATGAAATGATAGTAAGGAAATGCTAACTTAAATTAGGATAAGCAAGAGTCATGGTGGCGCCATCTAAATTCGGCGCGAGGAAATAATTATAAGTTAAGAATTTTGAATAACTTAGAAAAATCTAAGTGAATTTGGAATAAACGATGATTTCAGGGAAGCATTGCGGCTCTAGGCCGTTTTCTATTGGAGTTTTCCCTGAAATCATAGTCAGGGAGTTCGGCAATAATTTCATTATTTATATTATTAATGTTATTGTAAAATTTAATGGAGATATTTTGACAAATTTCTTTAAAGGTTAAGATGTTTAAGTCCCTACGGATAATATCGTTACGTAAGTAGCGCGGAGTATTAATTTCCAGAACTGACGTAACTGTAGAAGAACGAAAAACCGGAAGATGGCGCTAATGATTATATATTGAAGAGCGTTTTCTTGCGCATGTGCTGTGCAATCGGCGCCATTCTCAAGTAAGTGGTTCTCGTGGAAAGGCATATTAAAACGTAGCTCTTAAATTCCAGATGTCGAAGTGAGAATGGAGCAAAGAATTAATGTTAAATGTTGCTTCAAATTGGGCAAGTCAGCTGCGGAAACCTACGAAATTTTAAAACAAGTTCACGGCAAGGAAGCATTATCCCGCTCAAGAACTTTTGAATGGTTTATACGCTTTATGCGAAAGCGTCGAAGATGATCTACACACAGGTCTGCCGCAGTCCGTGCTCACGACGGAAACATTGAAACTGTAACGTCACTATTAAAGAGCATTTCAAAAAAATGACTTTAAACCTTCTTTCCGAAATTTGTACAGCCGAGCAAAGACGTGCATTACGGTTGATGGGGATTACTTAGAATCATATTAAATGGCTATGTGTTTAACCTTTTTCTTTTCTCCTGAGTTATTCCATGAGTCCTGGAAATTAATAGCCAGACCTTGTACATGTCCATTGCTTCCCGATTTCCTGTTTTGATGTCCACTAGTACTTTTCTGTTTTAGTTTCGCATGAAACTACTTGTAGAAGGGAGATTTAATGTTCATTTCTCAAAAGCAATTTTGATAATGGATAATAATACTAATGTTCAGTGTTCTGTGCTCACCGCTTGTATCGTACATCGTTAGTTAATTGTATCAATTAACATAGTGTACTAAAAAAATCTAAATTTTGATAGAGTTACATTTTCTTTATGATAGAATTATACTCTTAGTACAAATAAGAATATACAGAAAATACGATTATTCATTCGGAACTGATTTCTATTTATGTTTTGTTTAAGTCAAAGGTCTTTAAAAACTCCTTAATTTTTAAATTGGAACGCGATCAATTTCTCAATCGAAGCGATCCGCCGTCGTTACATGATTTCCTATCAGTTTTCGTCGTACTTTTCGAACTTTCTGGTTTTGTAAGTTCGGAGTTAAACTTACCCAAAACCAGTTCTAAGAACGCCAGTACGGTACAGATGCATTATAGCCGCCGGGTTTTTTTCTCGCCAAACTTGGCGATTTTGTGTGGCAAACTTGGCGATTTTTGGGGCGATGACTAGGTTGCTGTATATGCCCTCACTTTGATAGGGGAATATGGAAGCTATTGATGCACGTGATTTTTGACGTCATTACCCGGCTATCTATGCAAATTTTCTGTTCTAAATATTCTTTTCGTTCCAGCCTTGGATTAGAAGATTGTCTCGTAGGTAGGTAAGTTATTTTTGGTATTTAGTTATGGAGGATGTTCTTATTTCGGTTTTAACTATTTGTAGCATTGTGAAGAAATATCAGGAAATTCTTAGACATGAGGTTGGATTTGCATTTCATTCAAAACGGCACGTTTGTGGGGATGATGGAATTCCGAATTTGAGTTTTTTTATGTATTTGGTTAGTGGAATTTAGTTAATTTAGTTATGACAAGTGAAGTTATTTTGGTTTTGAAATTGTTAAAAAATATCAAAATATTCTAAATCAAACAAGAAGTTTTGGTTTGGAACATTTTGTTTTTGTTGTTATCATTTTCTGCTTGGCGACTTTTCAAATCATGCGTTTTTCTGTTGGTCGCAAAAAAAAAAACATGGCTGACGGGACCGGCGAGTATAATGCATCTGTTCCCGCCAGTACAACTGATATGTACTTGTCAAAGAATATATATATATATTAAGAATATATAAAATATTTTTTAATGTTCATAACATTTTTTTTTTAACATTTTCTAGCCCAAAGTGCAGTATTAATAATAAAGAAAATCCTCAAATACATATGTTGTCAGTGTATTACAGCACTAATTCAAAATTCCTTTTCTTGATATCCTTAAAATATTATGAAAATAATTTTAGTTGATTAGTATTTGTTATGGTCTGGAGCTAGAAAACTTATTAGACAAATAAATAATCTTTCGCATACGGAAAAGGTTTAAAGTATAAAGTCAGCTGCCATTTCCTAATAACTAAAAATCATGCAGATTTTAATTAAACGAAACGGGGGTTTGTAGATATTTCAGTTACTTATGGGAGTTTAATTTTCCTTGCATTGAATGCAACAGAAAAGGCTAAAGCTTTTTCTTTCCCAGGCAACGTCGGGTATAATCAGCTAGTATATACATACATATGTGTGTGTATATATATATATATATATATATATATATATATATATATATATATATATATATATATACATCAGAGTCATTTATAAACCCTCAGAAAGTACTGTTTATAATATTGTATTTTATTCACAATTTATTTTTAGTTTGATCACTCAAAAGACTTTTCTAATAGATTTATCTTACATTAATTTTTAAGCATTTTTAAAAACTTAATTCTGAAATATTGTGGGGCATTTATTGAACATGCCTTGTCTGGTTCATAATCATTAAAATATGCTCATCAAGAAATAGGCTTTACTTCATTATGCCTTGTATTCAAGTAGGTCCTTATAAAAAATTACTTTGCTTCTTAAAAAGTCCTTAATTTTTGTTCTGGAAAAAGAGTGGAAACCTTGTGATATTTACTATTTAGTTTCGATAAAAATAGTATATGAAAATGAGAAAAGTTAAAACGGCCAAATTAATATATAAAATTTAATTAAGATCGGGGTGAAAACAATCAACACTATAAAAAAAAAAGTCCATGTAAAATCTATTGGCGCTTCAAGGTCACACTTTCTCGTTTTCCCAGTCATTGGTTACTATGGTAGCGACCAAGAAGCATGTGCATTCACACTTATTTTCAGCACTTCAGTTGAGGATTTGATTCCAATACGTTCAGACGTTTTGAATTTCTTTCTTCTCGGAGATATTTATTTTGCGCTTATATTACCCTCTCATTTTTTATCGTTTAATTCATTGTTTTATTTAAATTTTGCTTCATATTTATTTATATTTTTTCCTTCCTGTAATGCCTAGTTTGGATGTTAGAAAACAGTCCAAAATTCTGATATTTAACGTATACTGCTACTTGAAAGGTCTTGTTGAATCCAATCCAGATGCTACAGTTTTGGAATTGTTTTCGCAAACTCAACAAGTAACTGCTGATGCCTGTGGTATTTCTAAAAGAATTTGTGCCGAAGCTTCCAGAACTGCAACAAATAATATTCCAATATTTCAATTAAAAAAAAAAAAAAGATTTTACATAAAAGGCGTGTAACAGAGTTGGATGATTTCGACAAAAGTGTTGTGCAGCGAACTGTACAGGAAATTAATTAAGAAAACTGTACGTGTGGAAATTAAAAAAAAAAAAAACCAATTGTCTGAAAAAAATTGATTTTTCTGAATGCACAAAATACTTATGGACAATTCTGAAACGTCTTGGTTTCAAGTATAAAAAATGTAATGATGGATGGAAATTTTTAATGGAAAGAAATGACATAGTGGCTTACCGAAGAGAAAAAGAAAAATGCATGCCATCAGAAAAGAGACTTTTCTCCGACCAGTAATATATATTGACGAAACTTGGATAAACCAAAACCCTTCCAGGAAATATATATATAGCAAAATTGTACGGGCGAAGAAGG
>JAGEOH010000928.1:7500-15000 GCA_032207245.1 Pardosa pseudoannulata | reverse complement strand
TAATTTCATTTTATGTATATTCTTATTTGTACTAAAAATATAATTCTATCATAAACAAAAAATGTAATTCTATCAAAATTTAGAAGATTTTATTCTTTTTTTAATTGGTACACTATGTGAATTGATACAAACAGCAGGCCTAATGAAATACTACTATTACGAAACATTTGAATCGCCGCCATTACCAAACACCCATTTGATGCGCAGAAGATTTGATAGATGCTTCATGCTACGTCACTTAGGGCCTCTCCTGTCTATTTACTCCTCCCTGATCTAAACAGTCTATACAAACATCCGTGGATGATCGCATGCTGAGATGTGAAAAATAAAATATAACTCGATATTTTTCTTAAAAAATCATCTATACTTCTAGTTTAATCAACTGAATTAAATATGTCTTCTACAAGTAGTTTCATGCGAAACTGAAACAGAAAAATACTAGTGAATATCAAAATAGGAAATCGAGAAGCAATATACATGTAATGATAATTATAAAGTTGACGTTAAATTAGAAAATATTGATAAGTTGGTAACAGTAACAAAATGACTGAAAGATATATCGAACCGAAATAAACCGATATTTTTTTCGGTTCAGTTCCGGTTTTCGTTCCGACCAAAATAACGGGTTTTTCCGGTTTTCGTTTTTCGGTTCAGTTCCGGTTCGAAGCCCTGGTTTAAAGCCATTATTTCAAACTCTGTTTTCCCCGGTTAAGAGCAGGCGATTAAATTGATCAATTTAACAGATAATAAATAGGCAAAAACTCCAGTACCGAAGATCAGCGTTCTAACCATTTGTTCCTAACTGGCCGTTGTTGGGCCATCCGTGATCTGAAGAACTCAGAGAAAGAAAATAAAGTTAAAATACAATAAATGTATGAGTATACTGAATTTAGCTGATTGTAGATGTTTTTAAGAATTTTCAATATAAACCTATTTTCTTATATTTTATTGTAAAGGTGTTTCAGTAGTTCATATTGGCCACGTTTGATTATGTCTGTAGAAAAACGACAGCTGTTAGAGGCAAAATGGATTACCTATTTGAACATACAGAAAAGGGAGTCCAGTATTTTTATCTTATATAAATAAGAAATGAAATTACTGTGCACGGTAACAAAATAGCTTAGTATTCGATTTCTTATTTTATTGGAATCAACACAATGGAGGGACGGTATTTCAATGACTTGCAGAATCCCCTATATAATAATAGTCTTAAGTTGTTTGTCCGTGAATTTATGAAGCGGTTGTACCTGGAATGGATACAAGAATCCATATTGGATTTTTTATGACTTAGGGTTAGCAAAATTCACAGCGATTTCGAAATCCACCCCCATCACCACTTTTCGAACGTTTAATGGTAGTATCTCATGCCTTATCCTTCCTCTTATTCTACACGAAATTCATTCTTGATAGGATGGCAAAGGCGGAGAGTAATATTTAAATTTCTGGACTGTTTCTACTTAAACCTTCATATACTCTAATAAGATTTCAAGCAACGTGCAGGCGTTGTACATTTGGTAGAATGTCTGCCCACTTGATCGTCATATTTCTCCAGTTGACGGTTCTATCCCAGACGCAGCCATTTTTTTTAATGTCTAATAAATTTAATATTTTCTGCTTTTTCTTTTAAATTCATATTCCGAAAGTTATTTTATTATTTTTAAAATAAATTTTTACTATTTTTTCAACTTTTTATAATTTTTATTATTATCCATATTGGATTTTTGATGAGTTAGGGTTTGCAAAATTCAAAGCGAGTAAAGTTTATCTTTTCCTAAACTATAGATCCGATTCTGAAGTAAATTAGTATGAATAAGCTTCGTATAACAGCAAAAAATACTGTCATCTTTAAAACGTTCGAAATCCACCCCGTCCCCCTTTCGAGCGTTTAATGCCATTATATCGAGCCCCATTTTAAGAGCAAGCGATTAAATTCATCAATTTATCACGTAAGAAATAGGTTTGGTTTGGTTTGATTTGGAGTGCTACGGTCTACTTTTTGCAACACGAGGGCTAATGAGACCGGGACCTACAGCTTAAAGCCGATTCCGAACGGCTACGAACATCCATGCCCCTGTGGGATTCGAACCCACGAACTCCGGTACCGAAGGCCAGCACACTAACCAATCGGCCATCGTTCGGCTATAAGAAATAGGTAAAAATAACAATTTTTTTCTAGCATTATGACTTCATTCCTTTAACCATCTCATTTAATCATTTTTTATTTTAAATTATTTAAATATTTTCTGCATTATTTTCATACGTTTTATCACTAAACTTAGATATTACATAAATAATTTTATATTTTATTTGACTTAAATAATAGATTAAGTACATATGTGATAATTTTAATCGATTATTTTTGTTAAAAGGTAATTCTCAGCCAAAAAAACAAACCATTTTTTTACCTCCCTCATAGGGTTCTTTACAATTCTGGAAAATTAAAAATTTTATTGATCCTGTTATATGACGGGCTATATGCCAGTACTGAGTAAATAAAAGGCACGATCCTGTTCGCCACACCCTTTGACCTATTCGCTGCGCATTCGTAAACTCCCGGGTGCAAGCGGTGCAAGTCAGACAGGCGCGCCAAATTATTAAAAATGTGTTTTTTTCTCAGAGCGAGTTGCGGTTTGAGAATGACATCACCGAATGCCATGTAACTCGTGAAGTTAAACGGATCCGCCATTCTTTGTTCGTAAGATCGTATCTGTTATGCACTGGGGATGAACGGTCGTGGAATGATGTTTTGATGTTCTGAAAAAAATTGATAATGAGCAGTGATTCAACCAGAATAATTCTGACCAATAAGGCAATTTGTCGCAACGTCACGAACTACTATAATGCCCTTCCCATTCATTTTCATGTTTACTACAGCCAATAGACAAACAATAAACTGTCCTTCCGTTTGAAACTAAAGCCAGAATTGTCATAATTTGAGAATTTGCCCTACTGCGTGAAATCGCCTTATCTTTTAGGCGATTTAAGGTCTAGTCTGAATGTGCCCCAAAGTTTGAGAACTAATTTCACCTCAAGCTTTTGCTTCAGATCTCACTCTAGAGCAGTTTGTCGCAACGTCACGAACTACTATAGTGCCCTTCCCATTCATTTTCATGTTTACTACAGCCAATAGACAAACAATAAACTGCCCTTCCGTTTGAAACTAAAGCCAGAATTGTCATAATTTGAGAATTTGCCCTACTGCGTGAAATTGCCTTATCTTTTAGGCGATTTAAGGGTCTAATCTGAATGTGCCCGGAAGTTTGAGAACTAATTTCACCTCAAGCTTTTGCATCAGATCTCACTACAGAAAAGTTTGTCGCAACGTCACGAACTACTATAGTGCCCTTTCCATTCATTTTCATGTTTACTACAGCCAATAGACAAACAATAAACTGCCCTTACGTTTGAAACTAAAGCCAGAATTGTCATAATTTGAGAATTTGCCCTACTGCGTGAAAAAGCCTTATTGTGTGTGTGGTGGGGGGAGTGTTCTGTTTCGTCCCTGCTTCTAAATTCGAGGACCCAGCGGGTGCAATGTTACTCTCGTCCGAAGCATTCATTAAGGTACACGTGCTCTCCAGGTCGTGCTAAATGAGTAATATCTTATCAGCCATGTTTGGCATAAAAATATATCTGTATTTGGCAGCTGCATTAGAATTTTTTTTTTTTACCAAGCATATATTTGTCTGTCAAATATATATATATATATTTGACAGACATATACATATATAATTGACGCTGTGTACCAGACGAATAGAAATAACTAGAAAAATATATTTTTAAAAATATTGAGAAAAGAATTATGACGTATCTTTTTATTTTTCTTTTACAAAATGGCATATCTTGTGTTAAATGTTGTTCGCTTGTAGAGGGCGATAGATGGCACTCTACTCTTTTTTATAATTTTGTTTATGTTCTTTTAGTCATTGTACCGTTTCCGTGCGTGTTAGTAATTGGTCACAAACACTGCACATACACACGAAAGTTCACTTTAATGAATTTCACTATTTATTTCCTTTTCACACAATAAAATACATAACTCCACTTGTTCGACCACACATCGAACCGTTACTCTGTCTACCTTTTCTTTTTGCCGCTAGAGGGCATTACACCAACAAACGGTCGGAACAGTAATAAAATGTGTTTGTAAACAGTGGTGTGTTTTGTGATGGTTTTGAAATGGAAGGTCGGCTGGCAGTCCCACGGATTCTGAATTGTAAAAAAGGTAAGCCCTTTACCTTATTACGAAATTATAGAAAAATCACACTTGTATGACAACAAAGTTCGAAGACATAGCATAACCAGTCATTATTTATAAGCTACCGTTTTATAGTATGTATATTAATTCTAGCTTTGAAAGGCACCTAGTTTAAACTTTCATCTACATTCATAGTCATGCACCGAAAGTAAATTAAAGCTAAAAAAATTAAAGTAAAAATAGCTAAATTTGACCAATTCTAATGCGAAGAAACGTTTTTACTCTATTGATGGTTGGAAACGATCTTTCAACACTTGCAGTAGAAACTAATAATGTACACAAATTTTAAGAAGGTAAAAAGTTTTGGCAATGCTTGTGTTGAAAATATTTCAGGAAGGATCCAGCCTCTCGGATTACAAATGCATCCTTGATAACTTAAGGCATAGTTTAACCTTATTAGGCGATCGTTTAAAAAAAATTGCTAGTTGCCCTGGATATGTATACGGAGAGCACGATAATGCTTAGAACAGGAATGGACAAACTTTTTCGGCCGCGGGCCGAAAATCGAAAGAAAATAAGTTTGGCGGGCCAAGATAAATTTTTCTAAAATTTTAAAAACAATATACCAGTACCTAACGGTTTAAATACTTTAATGAGATGAATGAAATTGCGATTTCGTTTCTGAAAGTTCCTTACACTGAGGTTCGAAGTGAGATGGACTGATTTTAAGGAACGATGCTAAATGCTCATCTGTCAGTCAGTCTACTTCTGAAATTATTCTTTCTAAGGTTTAAAGTTCGCATATAAGCAGCAAATATACCGCTGATCTTCTGGGAGTGAGATAATAAACCGTTTGGATTCCAGTTCAGCATGCATTCTGCTAAAAGTAACATCTCATTACCCTGATATAAGTTATTTGTCATCTAATATGCAACAACATAAGTCACACTAATGTTACATTAATTTGAATTACGCATATAACTGTTGTGACGACTCTATTCTCGAGTGAGAGGTAACGTGAATAATGGATCACAATCAAAGATAAAATTAGAAATTTACTTTTATTCTTGATTAATTACATGGCTATTTACAAAGGAACGTTAATTCCCAAATCATGTAGAACTGCAAAGGATGGTTGCTGGTATAACTTCCTCACGAAGATCACAGTCGAAAGAAAAAAGAGATTTAATAATCTCGTACAAAGTGGGAGGCTTTTCAGGGTGCCATCAAACCCAATATATCCCCCTTTCGGTATCCGAGACTCTGCCGCTCCCTATATGAGCGGACTTCAAGAATCTTCCGAACTAGAAAGCTGGCTCCGGTAAAAAACGCGAAAGCTTCCACGAGGTCAACACATCTACATAAAAAAATGTCGAAAAGCCCTGAGTCGCAAAAATGTAGGCTTTTTATACCTGGGGGTCAGTTACGGTCCCCCTAACTGTTTTTCGGGTCAGTTAAGATCCCAGTTACTTGAGAACTCCAGCTGAAGTTACAGTTAGATTTTTTTTTGCTTAATCCTCATTCGTTGGCTGTTCCGATTCTCGAAACTGGGTGCAATCCTCTCGTCTCATTACCGCCACCTATCAAGAGGCGTGACGCCTATTCAAACGAACTGTCAGCATCCCAGACACGTTGTCGCCATGCTATTGTTGACGGTTCGAAACAGGAGGGATTTTCCGATCAGCTGGTTTTTTGTGCATGCTCGGAACAAAGTGGAGTCTTCGCACTGTATTTAACCCTCCTAGTGGAACACATCGAGGAAAAAAAGTCTCCAAAAATACGCTGAAGGTTTACTGCGTCAGTGGATAAAGCGTTCTATAATTTTTTTCCTTCACCCTTTGTCGACTAGAACGAAATACGGGAAACACACACCTCGTCGTTATTGTCCCTTTACTTCCGGTTATAAATAGATATATAAATAGATATTATAGTTTGTTAATTTTTAATACGCATAAAGCTTGTCAAGTCTCGAAGATCATCCCATAAGAAATAATGGGTTCTAAAAGTACAAATAAAAATATTCTTTGAGAGACTTATTTATATATTTTTTACGAAAGTCATCCAAGATATTTAAGGGGTGTAATTAAAGATACATCTGTTGCTGCAAACAAAATACTTCAAAATAGAGATTTATAAAGCCATGAAAAGATATCAGCGCCTTTCTGCATCAGGGGGTAGGGGGGGCATTCCTCAATAAATGTTAGTCAAAGAGGAGTGCAATTCCCAAACAATCTACCTACCCTCCTACCGAAAAACTCCATGGGGGAAAACACTGGCTGAAATGTACATTACATCCATTTTCAGAACGTTTTTAGAGGTCGAAAATTGTACGTTTTGAAGACATCATCGGTTTGGCGGAATTGTACGTGTGAACCGCTTAGAGGGTTAATGTTATTAAATGAATTTTGAGTTGTTAGTATTTAGTTTTATTATTTTCCTAATAATGATTAAAATTAAAATTATTTGACAACGTATGACCTTATTAAACATTTCTTTAGAAAAACTGGCATAGTGATATAAAGGTCCACTACCCTTTATATATATATATATATATATATATATATATATATACATATATATATATATATATATATATATATATATATATATATATATATATATATATATATATATATATATGTATGTAATCCAATAATTATAAAACTGCTGGACTAGAAAAGAGCTAAACAGCTAGCAGTAATAAAAATACAGTCGCTAGGAGAAAGCTAAAAGCTAAACAGCTAGCAGTAATAAAAGTGCAGTCGGGCCGACATTGAGGAGAACGGCACAAGTCTAATTAAAACTTTATTTCAGAGCTGCTAAAACGGACATCTTTACGGGTCAACCACAGACAAAGGAAAAGACACAAAAATCACTCCGCTCGAACAGAGGTGCACCCAAGAGCGAAGACAGAAAGAATTTTCCCACTTACTCAGCAAATTTAAGTGTAAGATAAGGAAAAACGCGGAGCTATTCGCCGGCGACATATTGGAAACGTGTTGAATAGACAGAAAAATTACATTGATAGGATAGAAAGCTTTGGGAAATGGATCGAAAGAATTTTAAGTCGAGAACGCTCCTGTGATTGAGACATTTTGAGGCTGGGAAAAAAGATTTTAAGGAATTAGAATGGGAGAGAGGTTTTTTTTTTTAAGTAAATATTAAAGTTAAATCATTTTGATATATTACAGAAATATATAGACGACCCGAAAGACGTTGTCCAGTTTTAAAGCTGAAAATCAAAAAATTGTAAGATGTTTTTAAATAAATTATAAATTCGACCGTTTTGATGGAAACGTAAG
>JAGEOH010000928.1:0-2500 GCA_032207245.1 Pardosa pseudoannulata | reverse complement strand
ATCCCGCCCACCTCCAGGCCGTGTTCCGGCTGCAGCACTTCGACAACCTAGAAGGCAAAAAAGCAGAGCCGGCAAGGAGCCCTGTCGTCGCCAGTAGTCATCATCCCGAGGCCGTGAGGCGCTTGACGGACGCGGTCTGCAGCCTGGCCACACTGCAAAGGCCCCCAGACTGCTTGAAGACCTTGGTGCTGCTGCGCAAGTACGACGCCGTTACCAAGAGTCATTCGGACGAGTCTATCCGGTGGTTTCAGTTCACACCGGGCCTGTACGAGCGGGTGATTGCCGCCGTCGCCAAGGTTGCGAGGAGGAAGATCACCGAGGCGGTGCGTGGCTCGCAGTACGTCGCCTTGGTGCTCGCCCGGCACTCGCAAACGAGCGTCTCGTCCGTCCTGCGCTACGTTCGGCACGGGAAGGTCGAAGAGAGATTTTTGGGTTTCGCATCGGTGCCGGAGTCGGAGGGCGCACTGGCCGTCTACGAACACATTCGGACCCTGCTACGGGAGATGGATGTGGGCCCCAAGCTGGTGGCATTGTCATCGGACGCGGGAGTCTTGGAAGCAGGTGATCGAGACGATCTATTGGTGAAGTTGAGGCACGAAGAGGCTCCGCTGTGCCGATGGGCACCATGGCATTCGCACTCACCCGACCGCATTCTCCGACAGTGCCTGCAGCGGACGCCCCACCTGCAGGAAATTCTTCGCATGTCTTCGGGCACTGGAGCTTGCATTCCGTGACCGCCCCGAACTTTGCGCCGCCGCCCCTGAAACAGAAGGACTGCGCGATGCACTCTCTGGCCGGTCGAACGCGCATTTTCTACAGTATGTGCAACGCAATGTTTCACTCCTCGTGCAGCTCTTCGACTCGGCGCCAGACGACGCGACATTGAAGGGGCTCGGGACATGGCTGCAGGAGGCAACCACTGTCTTCCTGCTGAACGCGTTCGCCCAGCTGACCGGCCCGACCGCCGCCCTGAGTGTGGCTATGCGCCGATACGTCCCCGAGCGGCAGTTTGGTGTCAGCGGTAGCGTCGCATCGTCGGCTTCCGACTTGCTGCGGGAACTGCGTCGACTAATGCTGCAGAAGGGCGCCCCTGGTTGGTGGGAGGAGGCTCTGGAGGGTGTCGCCGCTGAGGTGCGGGCACGGTACTGTGACCTGGACCGCTTTCGTTTCTGCTGCCTATTTGATTTCTTGGACGAAGGGTGGTTCAAGAACTCAGATAACTACCTGCGCTACCTGCTTGCCTGCTACGACCTGAAGGATGCGAACCTGCCTCGTACCCGTGCCGAGCTGGAGCTTTTGTGGGCGCACATGTCCTTCTCTAAAACGTCCGCTTACGACTTTCACCAGCACCTCTACGATTCGCACCTCAGGCACACTTTCCGGTCGATGTTCGACTTCTCGGAACTCGTGCTCACAATGCCCTTCAAGCACTCTTCGCTCGACCGGGACACCTCTCTCTGGGACAGGATCGACGGGTGGGTTGCGCCTTCGGTTCCCGAAATGCCGGAAGATGTGTGCCTGCTTTCTGTCGAGTCCAACTACCTACAGGAATTAAGGCAGCTGCCCGGATTCTACGAGGAGGTGTTGGCCGTCCTCTCTGAATGATCCTCGTGTCTACTTTGGCGGTAAAACTTATCCCTGCGGCCTATTTTTGTTTTAATGACTGTGTGCATTGTGGCATTTTTTGCTCGGTGATAGGGTTTTTTATCCATCCAAACTGTTATCTCCGAAAGGCATGAAATGTAGGAAAATGTCGGACATTTTATTATGAATGAAGCAACCAGGTTTGCATTTCACACAAGCTATGACGAGACGTTGTTTTTTTTCCGTTCATATGTAAATAATATGTAAATATCCAAACATGTACCTGTGTTTTGTATATGTTTCAGATAAAAGATGTTGCTCAATAAAATAATTTTTTATAATTCCTATGTAGTTCTTGTGGCTTTCATTTAGTACTTTACATTTATAGTTGTTTTATTTAATTAGTTACCAAAAACGTAAATATACTTTCAGGGAGAGTCCAAAATCTTAATCCAAAGTACAGTAACTTTTCATAATCGAAAAAAAAAAATTTGCAAACAACACACAATATGCATACATAATATTTTAAATCTATCCATATTTTTTGCATGCACGCATAAATAATTTTAAAATTGGATCAGCAACGCTGTACGTAATTTCATTGTATCGTGAAAAATGTGTTTGCAACCACATTGAATCTTTTAATTTACGCTTCAAGTTTTTGCGAGGTTTAAATGTGTTTCGTAAATACTGCAGCATATTTAATTAACGCTCTAATATTTATCAGACGATTTAAACTAAAGTAATTTTATTAACTAGGAAAATAAATATGTATAGAAAGAGGAATTATAACGTTTATTTTTATTTTAGAAAATTGCATACATTCTATAACCCACGGTCCTTAAAAGTCCTTAAGAACTCCTTAATTTTAGCTTTCATTTTTAAGAGCCCTTAAAACTACTTAATTTTCGTCAAA
>JAGEOH010000927.1:0-25000 GCA_032207245.1 Pardosa pseudoannulata | reverse complement strand
ATTTTTTATATATGATTTTCAAAGCATATTTTGAATAATAAAAGGTTTGAAATGTCATTATTGAGGTTTTAATGTATTTAAGCTTGTTTTTATACTGTCAAATATTAGTAAATAAGTTGTCTCCTCTAAATAGGATACCTAATTTAGGTAAGTGCAATGTTTATTAAATATCATATTTTTAAAACCTGTTTATTCAAATTGTATCTAATTTTAATACCAAACAAAGTAAAAATATTTTAAAATATTATTTTATAGTATATTACACTGCTTTTTAAATTATATTATACAACAGCAGTCAAATATAACTGAATATGAAATATATATGTATATATATATATATATATATATATATATATATATATATAATACACAGTTTTCAGAGCATATTTTAAATTATTTAAATTTTTAAACAAAATCACCAGTATATCAACAAAGAGTATGACAGGAAAGCTATATATTCTATATTTTGTATTTTAAAGAATCAAGAAGACTGATAATATTTTCTACATGAGCATTTTATACTGTTAAAAGTCACTAAGATATTGTGTGTAAAAAATTATGATTAATTTTGAAAAGTGTATAAAGTGCAGGTCAGCTGATTTTATAAGGTTTATTTCCACTAAATCCTCTTGGGACATATTGTGCCAAACAAATAGTTAAGATTTAAACGATTACAATAAACAACAAGTTAAAACAGCAGGGCCAAAAGAATGTCAGAAGATAAGAGCAAATATAAAAATATACAATGACAATGTATAAATAAAAGCAATGAGTTAATTACCTTAAATGTATGCATAAAAACCAATATCTTTTTAAAATTTAATAAGATTCAAATGAGGTAGATCATGAAGCAATGAACTTAGGGATATAGAATGAGATTTAAAATTATAAACACGATGGTGGTAAAAACCTTGGACATTCTGTTAGAATATGTTTTACAGTCACAGGTAGTGTAAAGTGCAGGAGCATTCAAGTACTGATGGGAACACTAAACCTTTTTGGAAATATGAGATATTAAAGGAAATTTGTAGACCAGCAAAACAGATAAACAAAGATGTGAGAGTACATATGTTAGCATTGCTACATTTTTAAATTTCTCATTTATATCCATACATAGTCTGATTAAGAGTTGAAATATGTTTCGGTGTTATGAATTACCTTCTTAAATGCGAAAATGCTTTAGAAAAATTAGTTTCTACACTTAATTTTATTCATAATTATTTTAAGATGTATAAAATTTATTTATTCATACAAGTGATGTTTCACTGTGTAGATTAAAACTTTTCATTTTCTATCGTGATTTAAACGCACCTCTAGAAATTAAATTTATAATCCATCAATAAAATACTAAATACTTTTAATTTCAGTAAACATGTAAAACTTCAATAAATATCGCTTTCGAGTTCCTTATAGAAATATCAATAATAATAATAAAAAAAAAAACATTAAGATTTAATTCTTTTCTACGCAGAAATTTGAGAATTTAATAATGTACACAAAACAAATATCAGATAAACGGTGATGAAATATAAAACAAAATCATACTTTTTTGATGTAAGCTATAAAACTCAATACTTGTGTCTATAAGTAAATCTGTCATGTAGCAGAATATAAACAGAATCCCAAAGGCTTTCAAACTGTGGCACTCAACATCTTAAGTCATGTGTGGAAGAACTTATTTACATCATTTGAAAGTGTCCAGAGAAGATAATCCTGTTAAGTTCAAATTGAAACTTATATCAAAATAATGATGGAATTTCTATAACAGGAATGCAAAACTAATCCCGAATAAAATTACAGATGCACACAGTCACATCAAACACAAAATGTTTATAAAAATTAAACATACAGTTAGACGCATCTCGGTTTAGAGCGGCGTTGCCAATCTTTGTAAGATAGTTATTACTGTTATCTACAACCACGGTGATAGAAGATTTGAGATTGTAGTTGTTAAATACTCAAATATAATAGAGTATATATATATATAGCTTGATTTCAACTATTGTAATTATTTCAAGTATTTTAGTTCATTAATAAAAATAAGGGGATATAATTCAACTAATTGTACAAATAGAAAAAAAAAATCTTCATGTGAGGAACCGATGAAAAATGATTTTCATACCATTAGATGGCGCTTTATTTACTTATCTGGGGCATTCCATTCAATCGAGTAATAATAACAGTAATAAAACATATTAATAATATTAATAATAACTATTTCTTACTCGAAAGACTCTTAAAGATAAAATAATAAATTTAAATATTTGTATTTAGCAGCAAACTTTAGCTAAAGCTACAAGCTACGAGAATAGCACAGAACCTCCTACACGAATGACCACCTATTTGTGAAAACCTTATCAACCTTGGCATGAAAATTATGAACCGATTATCGTATGAACTTAATTTATCAATATTAGCGTGAAAATATTTTTCACCAATGATTACTGATGTTGATAAAACTATATGGTTATTCTAGAAAATTCCATTCAGACAGCCCCATCTTCGATCTCATTCCATTTCATCAGTGAATATCAATCCTAGGCACTTTGTTTTCTGTTTGGGATTCAAATGAAACCTCTTGCTATTTCACATCGTTCTCCGAGAATCGTTGTTCAGCTTAGGCAAACTTAGGAACATTTTCCCACATCTATGAACCAACCCCACCACCACCAATAGAAGCCTGGAGGACCTTACGGCCATTAGGGCCCGGATCGGGGACTGATTCATTGTCTGTAAACTAATGGAAATCCTATTGGTCAAAACAATATGGAATGATTCATCAATGCATTCAAATCTTAGATTAGTTTTGACTATTTTGAGCAGAATTTTAATCTGAAGGTAAAAATAAAGTGTGAACTTCAAATATATCAAAATATAATAAAATTGTAAAAGCATAATACTTGCTATTTAAGATCAAATTAATGAAAATCTTTATTTTCAAACTTCTTTTACAATATTGGAAAAAAAAGTGTATATAACTTGTTTACACTTTTTATATAAATCTTGATCTGTGAAGGAAACTAACATTTTTGCCTATAATTTCTGTTGTTGTCTTTATTTATTCCTTTGATATTGTTGTTAAAGGAAAAATGTATGTTTTACTTTATCCTCATGGTCATCAAACCATGATCAGACAAATACCTCTTCATACGTAGGAGCATTTTTCTCTTGCAAAGTTCCGTCTCCTGCAAGAAACAAATTTTGCCTCATAGAATGTACCTGGGTAGCTGAAACTTTTCTATACTTCTCCCCAGTCATCCTTCCGTTCACAGTTACGATTAAACCAGCAGAAAACTACCACATGGCTTCCCATGGCATGACTGTTCTACCTCTTTCTTTTAGAGTTGGAGGAGATAATCACGACCAGATACTTGTGCAAGTGTATCCTTTTTTTTTGCTTGGAAATATGCAAAAGATAATTTGTCTGATCATATAACTCTCTTCCACGTATCTATGGACATAGTTTAGGGTTGTAGCACCACTTAGACAACGTTTGGTATTAACATCTGTGACAAGTGGCTTGGAAATTTCTATTAAGTCGTAAATGTTCTATTTATGAAGGTGACTCCTAACTGTAATTATTGACAGTGGAGAATCCAGTTGCTGATTGAGCTCGGTGATCACTTTGGTGGAAGTTTTAATATATTTAAATACTGTAATCCACTTTAGTATCGGTCGATTTCGTTTATCCTTTTTTCTAATTTTACCATTTATTTTTCTTTGCCGAGCTTGTACTGCCACACTGTAAGTACTATGCCATGACTTAACCGTACTTCTAGAAATACCTAAAAACTGGAATGTCTCATTCACAGTTGCTACACCAAGTCGGGCACTTATATTTCGGCTTTGAAAGTTTTTGAGGTCTTACATTTCTCGCTTTTTACAAAAATTCGAGATGTAGCTTACTCAGCTCTAAGTGAGATAGAAAAAGGATAGCGTAGGCCTACGTACAGAATAAAAATCTGTATTAGAAACAAAAATACGTTTAACGTACACAAATATGACTATGATATTTACAGTGAATTGTTGATCGTTACAGGAATTAGCTTTTCCAATCGTCGCTGCTCCGAGTTATCAAGTACGGAGAGAAAAGGGGGGGGGGGCACTTTCAGTCCCCCTCCAGACGCTATCAGTCGACGAGTTACCAGGAGATTCGATCGGACAAGAATCACCTTGGATCATGCACTCTGGTCTTTTTATAGCGTTGTCTTCCAGAAAATTTTCTTCTCAGCTGATCGGACACCTAGTTGATGACGTCGTGAGGAACCGCCTTGTAGAACTGCTAGCCGGACAGGTGTAAGTCAGGTTTCAAGGAACTCATGGGATTTTTCAGTGATCGAGAGCAATCTCGACGATCTATAGGACACCATTAATCGAAGTCTCTGATCAAACCTTTGGAGAATAAGGGAGGAAAATATTGCTGTTTCTTTTACAATATAGAGGGTTTCTGTCATGCGAGACTCTTTCTTCGGGATGTCATTAAAATCAACACTGGAAACACTTTACCTGCATCCTAATAAATTTCTCAGACAGAATGGTTGAGATGGTTCGCGGTGACAACAATCCTCTATTTAGCATCCTATTCTGCTAGAAACAATGTCCTGGTACATGGTAAAGAGGAGCTCAGTTCAAGTGTACATATAGACATGTTTACTATTCCTACCACATGCCGTTTTCTTTTTATCACGATAGTAGATAAGTCTGTATCTGGGAATCTAATGTAACGAAAATTCGTTACAATGTATACAATCTCATTAAAGCTACCTCCTACTATATTCTCCTACAATATATACTTTACTACAATATATACTTTAACTGGTATCTAGGATTACCTTTTACTACGATGTTCATCTTAAATGTTACTTTTATTCACAGATGTTTCCATTATTTTGAGTACCACCTGTATGTATATATATATATATATATATATATATATATGTTATATATATATATGTGTGTGTGTGTGTGTGTGTGTGTGTGTGTAATGTGTCAAAATTATTACACTTTAATATCTCTTTAAAATTTTCCTCTTTCCCATTCTTATTTCTTTCAATTTACTTTTCCCAGCCACAAAATCTCTTAAAGGAGTGTCCGCGACTTAAAATTCTTTCAACCCATTTCCCAAAGCTTTCTCTGTAATAAATGCAAATTTTTTGCCCATATTTTTTAGCTGCTTCAATAAAATAGCTCACTCCTAAAGATTTCCTGTCTGATTGTTAATAACGCTGACAAAGCTCCTATCTTTTGGGAAGATTTCATTCTGTGTTTACGCTTTGGGGCTGACATCTTTAAAAGCAAAGTGTTATTTATTCTTTCCTCCGCCTGCCGTTGACTCTTAAATATGTCATTTTTAGTAACGTTTCAATAAAAGTTAAGTTCGACTTGGACTTGTGCCGTTCTCTTCAGTGTGGCCAGACTGCATATTACTGCAGTAGTCTAGATCCATAAGATTCTCCTTGCCCAATAGCCCGGGTAAGTAAAAACAATAGGGGCTACAATTTTATATTGTGACCGGCGGGTTTAATTTATGCTGGTTTACACACACACACACACACACACACACACACACACACACATATATATATATATATGTATATTACGTTTAAAGAAATAATAATAACCACATTTTTGGTAAATGTGTTAAATAAAGAACATTAATCGCATAAACTGGTTATTATAAATAATTATCCATAAAGTTTGGTCAGTATAATTATTGGACATAATTTATTGACACTTAAACTCTACTGTAATTTTTATATGTATATGTGCTGTGGTAATAAATCTTTCATTTTAGATATTAGTACAGCTAAAAAATAAATACTTTCCTGAAATACAGATTTTTTTAAAGTTATCCATTTTGGCAGGATGAACTACTATGATATTTTGAGTTACAAAATGTTTTTTATTTTTTAAATTTGCAGCAGGTTGAGTAGCATTTGCTTCTCGAATTGCAGCAGTTAAATCCTTAACGACCTAAGTGGGTATGCTGACCAGTGCATTTTGAGAGACTTATTTTATTCACCGAAACTTCATTCATTGAAATACATTGCTTTCTTGAAGACAGTAAATTCTCATTTTTATATCCAACTAAGGGTCAGTCTCACCAAAGTCGTTTAATGGCTAACCGTGATTAACCCATGGCGCCAACTAATCGTGGGACGCAATTCACCGTTTAAACAGAGATTAATAACGGTTAGCTTTTAAACGATTTTGGTAAGACCGGCCCTAAATGTGCAACGGTTTTACCACGCTGTCTTTACTCAAATGACCCAGTTGCACTTCTGTCCAGTTATCATTCATTGCGCGTGTCATCACAGGTTGAGATTGCTGCTTGGGCGTCACTATCAGATTGGGTTTATTTTAATACAGCAAGAATTTTTTTCACTTGTAAATTTTGTTAAGGTATCAGTTGGCAAATAAACTACTTTCATTTTGCAGCTAAACGTAGCCTCATATGGACTGCTATATACTCCAGAGTGATATGCTCTGTTTTTTATGAATTAAATGAATTTTATTCTTTCTGACCACTTGGTTGTATTATCTATTTCAAGCCAAGTGGATAAGATCTTTTCATTGTCTTGGTTTGCTCTTTCAACTGAGCCTTGTGACTTAATATGTGTGGCCTTTCAGTAAACAATTTTTACTTTCTTCCACATTCCACAAATTTCTTCAATAATTTTATTGATAAATTCTCAGCCATTGTCATTTTGCAAGATGCACGGCGCACCAATATCGTGAACAGATCCAATAGGTGTTAAGCAACTTCTTCACCTCGTATTGTTTTTAATGCTCTTAATTGAATAAATTTCATTAAATGGTTTTGATAAACTACTATAAATTTAGTCTTAGTCCACTTGTGATTGCATGCTAATGAAGTCAACTTGACACCTTGAATTAAATTCACTGCTTTTAATTGGTTTAGAAACAAAGCTTTTCTTGGTATGCATTGTTTCTTTTGACAAGGTCCACAAAAATTCATCTAAATCTTTACCATTTCAGTTCCAATAGTCTTATATTTAGTCTTAACGTCTCTCATCCTTCTATTTCATCCTCCATGGCCGATTGCAATATGATTTTCATGGATTATTTAAAAATTCCCCTCTCTACAAGTAAAAATAAACAATCGGATTCTTTCCAGTTTGCACTGGAACAATAAGGTTCTCAACACTACCAATTTTAACAACATCATATCTTAATACTCGCTGACGGTCGTCTGGTGTTTTGCTAGAAGTTATCTTTGCTTTTCTTAACTTTCACAATAAAGGAATTATACTGTACCCTTGTAAACAACTGGTAGTTTTTCTGTTTTTTTTTCGATTTGAGCATGGCCAAATGATCTTTAAAACGTGACTTTATAAGTTATAAATCCTCTTTCATTGTGATAGATTTAGACACATGGTGTCAGGGCCTGTTTTAAACCCCTGGGGCCCTGGGCTAAAGCCTCATATGGGGGCCCCCATGCATCTTACCTTTCTCGAACTCCAGAGTGATTTTATTTTATAAGCTGCTATATCAGTATAAATACTCCTAAAAGGTGTACATAACCTAAACATTTTGTGTATCTAATGAAATGAAATTATTTTTTTTAATTTTAATTTTAGAGTTCCACTAAACTAACTTCAAACATATTACAGATGTCTGTGCAATCAGTACAGTATCTGACTTTAACGATAAAACTGTGATATTCTTGAGTCAAACTCAGAGTACCTGTAATATTTTTTAAAGAAAAAAAGTACTGGTTTAAATTAATAAAATATACCAATTTAAGTAAGCTATTTTGTGAGATTTCATTTTACAAAATTCCAAAAATTAAATACTTTTATTCTTAAATTACCAATTTAAAAAAATAGATATCAGATGCTTTTGAATAAATATATTTTCTCTGATTTGTGAACCACTTCAAAAGGGAAAAAAAGTAGTTCAGATTCTTTCCCTCTCAGAAGAGATGAATTTGTAAATTGGTGTCACTGATATGTTGGTATTTCAATCTTTTAAATAATATACACAGTTAAAATGTTAACATTGCTTCAAAATATTTTTAAGCAAATAAAAAGCTTACTTTTGACTTAAAATTATGGAATAAGTTTAATTTACTGACTTTTGAAGCCCACTAACATACACACTACAGTTTGTCATTAACAAAAGAAAATTCATGTTTTCCGGCATATTGCCGAAAAACATGAGCGAATGCTGAGATGTACAAAAAAAAAAAATGAATGTGTATTTTTTAAAATTTGGAGCCCTTGTAGAGTGGGGGCCTCGGGCCAGTGCCCCGAATGTCCCGTCGGAAATTAGGCCCTACTGTAACGTACTGTGAATATAGTAGGCGAGGCCGTCAATGAAACAGGCTAGAAACCTAGGTAATCTAGATTAAATATTTTATTCAATCGAATAATTTATGTACAGCTATGTACAGATTTAGTAGGATGTTAAATATTCGGGGATCTCGTACTGGATGTGCTTTTAAATGGACTGTATAAAAATGATCAACGACGTCATTCACAAACAACACGAACATTTATTGAACAAAAATATGGACTGATTTGGTTGACAGAAGGCCTGCCATGTTACACAGAGCTCGCTCGAACTCGTACTGAGGAAAACTCTCTCGAACAGAAAACTCGCGCATGCTCAGTGCGCGAGCGTGGAACGTAACACTCCCCGCCGGTGAATGTTACACATTCAAAATACTTTGAAAAATTTGATCACAGTTCAAATACACATTATAGTAATTACAATACAAATACAAATTCACAGTACAATTTTTAACATATAAGTAACATCAAATAAACACATAACATAAAAACAACCATCGTAACTTAGTTTGTAAATTAAAGTGACTTATTCCACAGGAAGGATACAAATATTCCGAATATTTCTTTTCAGAATCTTACCATCAGGTAAACGCAGGTTTACCACTCTAATCCGTTTATCCCTTCCATAGAATACCTCATTTATTCTGCCAAGGAGCCATTTTGTAGAGGGAAGATTATCATCTTTAATTAAAACAAGCATACCCTCTTTAACTTCATTTTTGCTATATCTCCACTTGCTCCTTTCTTGTAAGTTGTTTAGATAGTCATGTTTCCACGACTTCCAAATTCTTTGACTCAATTTTGTAATTTTCTGCCACTTAGAAAGTCTATTGTCACTAATATCAACTAACTGAGGTTCAGGAAGAGCAGTAATGGGTCTGCCTATCAAAAAATGTCCTGGTGATAGTACCTCAAAACTGTCAAATTCTGGTGAAAGTGGCGTGAGGGGTCTAGAGTTCAATACTCCTTCTATTTCACTGAGTATAGTAACAAATTCCTCTAGGGTCAATACTTGACGACCAACCGTACGCTTTAAGTGAAATTTAAATGACTTCACCCCTGCTTCCAAATACCCCCGAAATTTGGAGAAATTGGCGGGATAAATTTCCACTCGATACCCTCATCAATTAAGTAGTTTGATAGAATTTCATTTGGAGAATTTACCATTTTAAGCAATTTTTTAATTTCAACACTAGCACCAACAAATGTTTTGGCATTGTCAGTCATGATTTTTGAACATTTGCCCCGTCTACCAAAGAAACGTTTCAAACTAGCAATGAAACACTCGGTAGTTAAATCAGTTACAAAGTCAAGGTGTATTGCCTTTGTACACAAACAGATATAGACAGCAACATAAACCTTGTTCAGTACACCTTTCCTCTGATTTTTAAACTTGATAGAAAATGGGCCGCAAAAGTCAATTCCTGTAATATTAAAGGGGTAAGTAGGTATTACACGTTCCGTTGGTAGATCGGCCATTATTTGAGTAGTTGTGATAGGTTTATTTTTAAAACAAGTGACACAATCGTGAACGATTTTTCTACAATTATTCCTACCATTAAGTGGCCAGAATCTTTGTCGAACTTGATACAACAATGCTTGGGGACCTAAGTGCAAGTACTTTAAATGGAAGTATTTTAAGATTACATTTGTTAAACAATGTTTACCAGGTAAAACAATTGGATGTTTACTATTTACATTTAAGTCTGAATGACACAATCTTCCTCCTACTCTCATTACCTTATTCTCATCAAAAAATACATTTAAAGCAGCTAACTTACTTTTACGCGGAACAGGCTCACCTCTTTCCAAGTTCTTTATTTCGTCTGCAAACTCACATTTCTGCAGAGATCGAATTAACCAAACTTCGCCTAAATACAATTCACGAAGAGTTAAGGGTCCACTTTGCCTGATGCTACGATTCTTACAATTAAAAATAAACCTGAAAAGAAAGCTTATAATACGAATAAGTTTCACATAATTATTTGTAATCTTAAGTATGCACTTAAAAAAGGAACGCTGATTGGATAAAATCAATGTCACTAATGTATCATCAAGTTCTTTTGTAGGGTTTTTCTTGAGTTCATCAGTATACATCTCTTCTGGAATCACTAAAGTAGGTTCACTTCTATAAAAGTCCTGTTGTCCCAAAAAGTCTGGACCATACCACCACTTTGGATTTCTTAAAAGGTTTTCAACACTAATGCCTCTTGTCAGCAGGTCAGCCGGGTTACAAGAACCGGAACAATGAGACCAACTTCTTTTATCAGTCAAGGCTTGTATCTCCTCGACACGATTTCTGACAAAGGGTTTCCACCTGTTAGATGATCCCTTTATCCAATACAGGGTTATCTGGGAGTCTGTCCAGAAATAACTAGATGACGACATTTTTCTCTCGATAACCTTTTTTACCTCACACATAAGTCTAGTGGCTATCAATGCACCGAGCAATTCCAATCTGGGTAACGTGATTTTTTTCAAAGGTGCAATTCTACTTTTTGAAGCTATGAGATTCACCGTAACGTGATCTTTGTAAACTACTCTGAGATAAATTGCTGCACCATACGCTTTTTGACTAGCGTCACTGAATGCATGTAATTCGACGTTAGCAATGTCATTCTTGGAAGAATGTAAAATTGTTCTTGGAATTTTGAGCTCCGAAAGTTGTGGTATTTCAGAACACCAGCGAAGCCACGTTTCTTTAATATCGTCTGGAAGTCCCTCATCCCAAGATATTTTTCGTAGCCACATTTCTTGATACAAAATTTTCAGCCTAACTGTAAAAGGTGTCAAATGTCCAACAGGGTCATAAATCTTTCCTGCAGCCTGTAGTAAAACACGTTTAGTGCTTTCATTGTGACTTATGAAATCTACCAGATTTTTCATATTCATTGTAAGACAATCGGATTCAGGATTCCATGAAATTCCCAGAACTTTCACTGGATTTGTGTGAAAATTATTAGTTGAATGAAGAGGATGAATATCGAATCCTAAGTTCTTCCATTTATCCATTAAAATGGGATTATTGCTCAACCATTTTCTTAGAGTCATGCCAGCTTTTTTTCATGATTTGCTGTGCATTGCACGAAACTTCTAAGGCATCACTGATGTTGTCAGTGACCGTCACTAAATCATCTACGTAAAAACACGTATTTAAAATTTCTGTAGTTACAGGATACGACTCTTGGAACTTTTTAATGTGGTTTTTAATCGTGGCAGATAATAAGAATGGGCTGGAGTTTACTCCAAAGATTACTCTATTGAACCTGTAAACTTCTGTATTAAAATGTTGAGCATCACTGGGGAAAAGAAATCTGACAGCATCTCTATCCTTTTCGGCCAAAGAGATTTGAAGAAACGCTTTTTCTAAGTCTGCAAGCACTACTACCTCATTTAAGCGAAAATAAATTAACAAATCAAAAATGTTGGGATTCAGGTTTGTGCCTTGCCAAAGGCAATCATTTAAAGACAATTGTCCAAGCTCATGTGAAGAACCATCGAAAACTATTCTCATTTTTGTAGTAAGGCTTTCACTTCTAAAAACCGCTTGGTGCGGCAAGTAAAATAATGGCCTATCAGTAGGTTTTACTGTTTCAGTTACCTTCTCGATAATTCCTTGTTTTAAATAATCCACCAAAATCTCACTGTAACTCGTAAATAAAGTCGGATCACGTTTCATGCGATTTATAAGACTTTTTAATCTCTTCTCTGCAACACCATAGTTATCGTTTAACTCTTTCCAGTCCCTCTTCCAGGGTAAAGAAACTTCGTATCGATTGTTTTTGTAAGTTACAGTTTTATTGAAAATGTCTAGCGCCTGATCATCTTCATTACATTTAGGATCATCTTTAATTCCAATTGATTCAAGATCCCAGAATTTGTTTAATGTCTCTTCAATGGGCTCTTGCGCTAAATGACAGCAAAAGGTGGTTTTGTTTATAATTTGATCTGTACCCTTTACTGTTCCCGTAACAATCCAGCCGAAAACAGTTTCTTTCAAAATTAAAGACTCATTGGCTATTTGAATTTGATTGTTACATAACAGTTTGTAAAACAACTCTCCTCCCAACAAAACACTAATTTTGGAAGGTATATAAAATTGGGGATCGGCGTAAGTGATATTACGTGGAAAATCAATATGTGAAATACTAAACTGTGTAGATGGAGTTAAGTCCGTGATCTTTGGCACCACAAACAAATTCACGTTTGTTTTAAATGCTCCACTGGAATTAGAAATCATTGAGGATATTTTGTTTTTGATAGTTAAGCTAGCTCCGTTCAGTCCTGTGACTGGAACAGTTATTTTTTCTTTTTTTATTCCCAATAAATCAGCTACATCACGGCGCACAAATGAAAGCTGACTCCCGGAATCTAGGAGAGCACGTATGGGAATCACCGACCCACTTGAATCGGTTATATTTATTACCGCAGTAGAGAACAATACAAAACGTTCTTGCTGACGAGCATGTAAACAGTTTCTAGCATCTGGCTGTATGAGCGCTGAACCGGAAGTTTCAGGGTCGCGATCCGTTAAAGTGTTTTGTTTTACTGGCTCTTGCATAACGGTATTTTGCTCTCTTCTAACCGCCTCTGTTCTATGTATTAGTGTGTGATGGGATTTTTCACATATTTTACACGCTTTAGCATTAGTACACTGGCTTACAATATGAGATCCAAAGCAATTGAAACACAAATGTTTCTTTTTGACCATATTAATTCTCTCTTCAATTGATAAATTAAGAAATGATTTACACTTATATATCGGGTGATAATCCTTACACATGGGGCACTGAACTTTGGGTTTTGAATGCAATAACAAACTTTTATGTTTCGGAGGGAAATCCACTTTCGATTTCGGAATGATGGAAGCGCGTTGAATGTTCTCAAGCACCTGACTTCTCTTTTGCAAAAAATTTATAAATTCATCCCACTCAGGGAATTCTGTTGTTTTCAAAGACATCTCATACTGTTTTCTTGTTTCACGATCTAATTTCGAAATAACAATATTGATCAACAAAAGTTCTGTTAATTTGTTTGTTTCGAGTTTAAGAAGCTTCAAACCACGTAAATGCTTTAGAATGTTATCAATTAATTTTTGAAGATCTTTACCCGACTCATGAGTAATTTTTTCTAAGTTCAAAATGGCATTAATATGAGTGTCTGAAATGTATCTCTTGTTTTCAAATCGCGACTCTAATTCTTGAAACAGGGAACTGAAAGTATCATCTACTGTCTGAATAAATTTTACTTCTCCTTTAAGTGAAGCTTGTAAATAGCGTAGTTTCTGTTCATCACTTAAACTTTCGTTAGATGTAATAAGATTATTAAATTGATTTTTAAAACTGCTCCACTCATCATATTTTCCTGAAAATTCAGGCAGTGGAATGTCCGGCAATTTTATTTTTGATAAAGAACTTTGTGACAAATTTACTTTCGTTTCGTTTTGAACACTAATTTTTGAGAGAAGAAATTGCAAACGTACCTCTAAATCGTCGACTGTTGATTCCAGTTCTCCAAGTTTTTCCAATGCGTCGCCTGGATCTTCTGTATCCGAAAGGGAACAATAACTAGTCCTCAGTTCTTTAATGGAATTGTTGATTTCACTTAACCCATTAGCGCCCAGTGATCTATTTTTAGATCGCTAAACATAGCGTGGTAAACTCGCTTTTAGATGACCTTAAACCCACCCCACATATTCTACACTGCATAGGGGGCAAGACAAGGCATGCACCTGTTTACCAACACGTGGTTTTCTTGTTTTGTTTATATCATTGATCTTAAGCTATAAGAGAAAGTTTGTATCGCCCTTTCGTTCCGCCGTTTTTCTACGTTTCTTACCATAAACACTAAAAACAGCTAAGTAATACGCGTAAGTTAAACTTTTTTTGGTGATTTATTATCTTCATAGATGTAGCTATCAGAATATAAATCGATGTTATCTTAAAAGAAATATAAATAGTAAAAATTAGTGTAAAAATACTGCTGATCTAGAAATAGATCACTGGGCGTTTGGGCGTTTTTTTTCCTGACCCTGGTAATATTACGTTTTTTCACATTTAGATGAAAATATGAGTCGAAAAATCTTTAATAGCTTTCAGGATGCAGTTGATTATCTGTTTTCTGAACAAATTAAACAGGATATTATTGCCATATCCACTAATGTAGATGAACTGACAGATGAAGAGAAAATAGATGATAAGTTACATGCTCCATTTGTAAATGATATTGTTGGTAAAATAGAAGTAATATCAAAAGATGAGTGTGATCAAACAGATTTACCTTCAAAGTTTGAGAGGAAACCTAAAATATTAAAAACAGAAAAGCCAAAAATTATTTGGAAAAAAAACCGAATTATACCAAATGGTCGGAATTAATGGAAACTGATAAGAATAATATTTTGGCAATGGAAAATGATCTTGCAAATGCATCTTGCATCATTGCTTTGAAAAATTTTTTTCTGATGAAGTATATAACGTAATTGTGGATGAGACTATTCTCTATGCTAAAAATGTTAAAAACGACCATGATTTAATTATCACTAAAGCAGATATAAAGATATTTATAGGGTTTTTGATATATTTTGGCTATCTTACTCTTTCAAGTGAAAGATATTATTGGAGTGATGTGGAAGATTAAGTGATAGGTCTTGTACAGTACTCTTTTAATAGAAATGCTTACCTAAAAATAGAGTCATATATTCATTTCCAAGACATTTCAAAAGCAGCTGAACGTAAGAATGACAAATCAAGATAAAACTCCTTTTGGAGAGAATAAGAAGTAAAACATGGTACTGGTGTCTATTCACTCGAATAATTGTTATGGCTGTAGTAAATGCAAGTATTCTGCACAGAAATGTTCATAAAGGTGATTCTATGCCCATGTAAGATTTTCGAAGAGCTGTAGCTGTAAAATATCTAAAATTGGGAATCGGAAAAAAAATGATTTGAAAGGTCGACCTTACAGTTTTCCTTCATCCTCAAAAGCTAATCTCAGTCAAGATGTTCGCTTTTATAAAAGGGATCACAATATGGGACAAAGAAAGGGCCAAAGACATTGTCGACTTGTAGGATGCCAAGAAAGCCCCCTAACATATTCTGTGAAGTGCGATGAAACTTTATGCAAGAAGTGTTTCTTCAAATTCCACACTAAACTGTAGAAACATTGAAATTTTATTATTTTAAAATAATTAAACTTTACTAAGTACATTCTGTAATATAGTGAAATTCTGGATAAATAAACATTTTTTAAAAGAAAATGCATTAGTTTTTATCTATTGGGTTTGATTTTACCACGTTATTGAAGTACTAATGATTGTTGTGTATTTGCTAAAATATATCCTCCGAACGCCCAGTGATCTATTTTTAGACCAGCATTTTTTTAAAAGACTAAGGTACGTATTGATAAAATTCGATAATAATATTCATGTTGATGGTAAAAGACACCCAATTTATGAATTATATGTCATTGCGTCAAAATAAAATAATTTGGGCGTTAATGGGTTAACCTAGACAAATTCTTGTTTAATGCAAGCTTGGCTGTTGCATCTTTTTCGTCAAAATTGTCCACAAACTCCTTTATTCGTGTTAGTCTCGGTTTTAAGGTCCCTCGTGACCTATTCAAAGACGTCAAACTGTGGTTCATTTTCGGTTCTTTAATTATTTATCCTCCGGCTAAGGAACCACAACAATGGATGTGCTTTTAAATGGACTGTATAAAAATGATCAACGACGTCATTCACAAACAACACGAACATTTATTGAACAAAAATATGGACTGAATTTGTTGACAGAAGGCCTGCCATGTTACACAGAGCTCACTCGATCTCGTACTGAGGAAAACTCTCTCGAACAGAAAACTCGCGCATGCTCAGTGCGCGAGCGTGGAACGTAACACGTACAGAGATGATATTCACACACTAAGGATGCGTGGGATACCTGAACAGTATGGCTAGGTCTTTTAATCACAGGAATTGTTCACTAATCAGTGCCGGGAATAAATGCAGACACGATCACCTCCGACTGACGATTAGCACAGTTGGCTTTCACAGCAAGGTTCGAAAGTTCAGAGTGCGTATCACGCTGGGATTCGTGAAGGAAATCTCAGGATGCAAGACGTTCCAAATTCGAGAGCAAAGTCACTCTCGGCTACCTACTTCTATGCAAGAAATAAAAAATTAGCAAATAAAGGGAAAGGAATTCCCAAGTCGAAGGTCGACTTCCTAGCAACAGAGACGCTGGCGGTCTCTCTAAAAAAAAAAAAAAAAACCCTCTAGACACGGAGATACGAGTGGTCCTTGAGCGACCAGGCTCTATCAGGTAGAAGCCTCAAGAAGATAAAAAAAGCCTCTTCTTCTCGTACTGTCCTCCCTTTTATAGCGGCACTTGCTCCTTTTGCTCGGTTCTTCGGGAAACTTCCAGAACCAGGATGACGTAATCTTGAGGTCACTCCCAAGCCTTGGATCAGCTGTTCCATTTCCAGATGTGGCCGAAAGGCAGTCTTCAGATCCACCGATCCAAACAACTTAATGGCCTTTTTTGCTACCGCTAATGGGCGGCAAGGTGCACTGTAATTATTTACACCCTTTTCACAGATGCGTTCCATTCAACAGACTTACAATGCTTAGCCGATCCGGCGCCGGGAACAAATAGTTTTCAATTAAGTTACATAGACCACCTGGTTCCACTTGCAGTTAATAGTAAGTATCCACGGCGAAGGGTCATCTTCGGTCTCCTCGTTCTTTAGGGTCATGTAACGGATCGTTACACTATATAGTGTAGAGCACGAAGATGATCACTTCTGAGACTAGAAAAAGCCGCTTCATCGTTGTAAGTTCTGCAGCAATTGAAGGATTACAAACGCCAAGTACGAGTAATGTATTAAGGTAACTTTTTTTCGCTAACCGACATTATTTGAGGAAGCGAAATATGAGGGAAAGATGTCTATATCTCAAAATTCACAGTAAACTTTAAAACTCTAAAATTAGCAAGCATTTGTCCGACTGCCAAAAGAAATAATATAAGTAAATTAAAAATGCTAAAAAAACAAGAAATTAAGTGTATGGACGCCAACACAAGAAACACAGATCATATGATCAAATCTCTTAAGTATTTTAAGAGCCGGTCCCACCAAAGTCGTTTAAAGGCTAACCACAATTAATCTCTGTTTAAACGGAGAATGGCGTCCCACCAATGGTTGGAGCCATAGATTAATTATGGTTAGCAGTTAAACGACTTTGGTGGGACCGGAACTTAAAATACATAAGAAATTTGATCATATGATCTGTGTTTCTTGTGTTGTCCATACGCTTCCTTGACAGGCCCTTATTCTCTTTATAGAACAGTGGTTTCGTAGCTAAACCACCAGCTAAATTTTTTCACTGAAAAGAATGATTTTTTTTCGATTTTCTATGTTTTTGATACTTTAAACGATAAATAGATGGTAGCACTACCCTTAATTCGTTTCTATTTGAAGTATACTTTTTAATTTGCTTTTCGTGGAAAAATCAGAAACTGTGGTGAAACCGAAAAACATTTTTTTTCTTTTTTCTCTCTCCTTTTCTTCTTCTTCTTTTTTCTTTTTGTAATTCAGAGATTGAGCTAGCAAATTTCTGCTTAGTGACATAGTTCCTTCAGGTGAAGATGTAAACAATTCTTACTTTGATGGCTTTGTTTGTTATTATTGTTCTAAGTTGTCTTCTTGATATTATAATATTTAATATTTAAGACTTTTTAGGTATTTTTAGTCCCTTAAAGAACAGTGATTTTGTAAAGCAATCACCAGGTAATTTTTCCTCTTCTTTTTAAAGACATATGGATGATTTTTTTTCGATTTTATATGTTTTTAGTATTTTAAATTATCAATAGATGGCAGCACAACACTTTAATTTTCTCAGAAGTATGCAGTTTTAGCTTGTTTCTTGCTTTACATGGAAAATTCAGGAATTCCTTTTACCTCCCTTATGACCCCAGTTAAAAATATTTACGCAAAACAACACTGAATTTTTTAAATCTATTTATTTATTACATTCTTTTAATGCTAGTCATTCATTGTTTTCCGAATATAATTAATATTTTAAGAAAGTAATATTTTCAAGTTGTACAAGGGGGATAGTTTAGCATACAGCCCCCCTGATAGAATCTAAAATATTTCGACATATTTCGCATTTATAAGGTTCAGAGATAACGATTATAACCCAATTCCATTAATCCATATGACTTTAAATAATTTAAATATATCGTGAATTCAAAACGATTAAAGTTGTTTTTCAGATTGATTTAAATAATTTCTTACTTTTTATTTGAATTGTTAACCATCTCTTGTTATACTAATGTAAAGTGGAATTAAAAAGGTAAAGTAGCAAGTAGACTTGTGGCGATTTGAAGTCGATTTACACTAAAGATTTACATTAGAGATGGGTCAATTTTTAAGTAAGAACTGAAGTTTAATATCAATTAATATTGCTCTACATTTCACGCATTATGGTAATTCTCAATATTGGGATCTCATAAATTGGTGACATCATTTCTGAACTCTTTGGCACTTCTTCTGTGGACCATAAACTGAGACTTATGTTTGCTACTCATAATAAATTATTGACTGATATTCCAGAATATTTTATTGTAGGTAGTGAAAAGTTATGAACAAAGCATTATATGAAAGTCCATTGTGGATTTAAATTAATTCCTGCAATACCTTTCAATTTATATTAATAAATAATAATTTTTTGTACATAAAAGAACCAGCTTTACTTGGTTTATAGTATAATTTTGATCTGAAAGTAAGTCACTCTTAAGATACAATATCTTCTCGATATAGTATAAAATCCTGCAGAAATTATGCAGAAGCTTGACCGTGTACAGTGTGTGATAACTGTCCAATATTTGTCTCAGTTTGTTCAATATTATCTGTAATATTTTTTCAGAGTATAATTTATATAAATAATGAGGTAAATTAAGTATTTAATGAAGCTTGTTTTGTTTAGCATGTGTGCAACTTTTCATATTTCTTTACTTCTATATGAAGACATCATATAGCAGTTTCATTTGCGGTAAAATAATGGCCAAATGCGTGGGGCGTTGAACCTCCATGTTAACTGTAGGATTTGAAGACTCGAACTCCAAGTATTTTCAGTTCTTTTGCTTGAATGCATAGCGATTATACTTTGCATATCTGGTATAGATTAGATGAAAAACAATCATTATTTATTTGAATATGTTAAGTTAGAAGCAATTCCATGTATAATATATTTGCGGCGCTTTTGCTTGTATGCTTAGGTTTCCTATTTTGTATATGTGGTATAGATTGGCTGTAAAAATAACCTTTATCAATATGAATAAGTTGTTGAAAATATTTTCTTTCAAAGTTGAAGTAGAAAAATATTCGCAATTATTAAAGGTTCTTATTTCTTTTAAATATATCAAAACCGCTTGCACGAGAAATTCTGTTATCGTTAGCATTTTGAAGATAAAAGAATAGGAAAATTTTTAAATTGAGGTAACCGAATTTTAAAATTTCATTTATGACGTGAAAGATATTAAATGTCATTTTTTAGACTTCAAGTTATTTTACCACCAGCATTAAGTGTATTATTTGTGCAAATAGCAGATGATATATTTCTGTTTTTACAGATTAATCACTAATCACATTACTTTTAAGTTTTTCACTATTATAATTAGTCTCTACAGAATGCATGCCTACAGAATTTTTTCTAGATACGATTTTATTCATCTGCAGAAATCAAAACAAATGTAAAATTCAACCGTAGAGAAATAATAACCCAAAAAGCTAAGTTTAAAACACAAAGCAATGGCATCATAGCATCATAAAATTTCATTAATGGCATCAAAGCATTATAACATTTCATTTATGATGTGAAACATATTAAATGTTATCTTTTAGACTTCAAATTGTTTTACCATCAGAATTAAGTGTATTATTTGTGCAAATAGCAGATGACATATTTCTGTTTCTACAGATTAATCACTAATCACATTACTTTTAAGTTTTTTTCCCTATTACGAGGCTCATCCAGAAAATAAGTCTCCCGATGCTTTCCCCTTTAAAGTAAACGTAATTAGCCGTGTCAATTGCACGTGCATAACAGATCTATGACGTATTAATCATATGCCAGCTGGACAAGTCCCGATTCATGCCAGTAGCTGGGTAGTAGTGGTCCGAAATGGAAACTGTAATTCCTTCTCCCGCCGCATGCAATGTTCGGTCGGTGAACTTGAATGCACAAAGTATTGCGCCAATTGAAATTCATTGTCAGCTCTGTCAGATCTATGAGCCGAAATTGACACCCGAACACTAATTCAATGTTTAGGAGCAGCACTGACATTTCTGTTACGGTATCACGATGACGGCGACGAGTTCCTTGACAGGATCGTCACGGGCAATGAGACTTGGATTTCGCACTTTACCCCAGAAACCAAGCAGCAGTCAATGCATTGACATCATAGTGGATCTTCGGTCAGGACCAAATTCAAACAGACGCTGTCGGTACGGAAAGGGATGTGCACGGTGTTCTGGGACAGGAAGGCTGGTTCCATTCACAGGCGGCAGAGTTCTACGACAGAGGTATACAAAAGTTGATCCCACAATACGACAAGTGTCTCAATTCTGGTGGTGGCTATGTTGAAAAATAGCTGAAACATTGCTGTACTTATCTATATATATAAAAATGAATTTGTGTGTGTCTGTATGTACTCAATAGACTCAAAAACCATGCATCCAATCGCCGTGAAAATTTGGGAAATGTTTAAGTATATTCCTGGGAAGGTTTTTGTAAATTTTTAACGTTCGAAATCCATTCCTTCCCCCTTTTTTGAGCGTTTCATGTCATTATTCCAAGCATTATTTTCCTCGGTTAAAAGCAAACGATTAAATTTTTAATTTATCACATGATAACTAAGTGAAAGAAGCAATATTTCTAGCAATGTGACGTCATACCACGTAATTGTTTTAAACACAGTTTTCCTCGGTTAAAAGCAGGCGATTAAAAATTTTAATTTACTAAATAATACATAGGTGAAAATGATATTTTTCTATCATTATGACGTCATTCCTTTAAATATTTCATTTATTCATTTCTTATTTTATAATCGTCTGCGTAGTATCAATTCGCTTTAATTTGGAAATTGAGATATAAAGTGATTCACATTCATTTCTATGTGACTCAAATTATAGCATTTTTATGTGAGAACTAATTTTAAATTTAATTCTTGGTTCATTTTTACTTTACAATCGCCCAATTTTACAACAATTACAATCGCCTTTTTTTCACCCAATCCTCTGAAGGCTGATACTCTTTTCAGCATTGAAATATCGTAATTAGAATCAGTTATTACATATTTTAATTAATATATTTCTGAGTCGTGCCATTTATTGCCTATAGTTACAACTATTTATCATACGCAATAGCTTTTTCACTTTGAAATATCCCAGTATCAAAATTATTTTATATTAATAACTAAATTTTTTATTTCATCAAAATATGTAAATCTTTATTTTACTTTCTCAATTTTTTAAAAAAGTTACTATTTTTTCTGTTATATGTTGTCGTGATTTTTATTTTCAGTAATTACAAAATGGCCATGTTCTATCAAATTTGTTTTTATTTCACAATTGCCATTTTTTAAAGAAAAAGTTTTCGTTGTAAGTTTTGTTTAAAATTTAATTTTTATGTATGTAAAACATTAGTACTAAAAGACTGCCGGAAATGAATTATTCTATTAAGAACAGAACATATATGTATTACTCTCCACAGTATTTTCAATTTTGATTTCTACATTGAAAAAAAGGCGTGGAATTGGGAATTATTATGCAGGAGCTGACGGGAAACACAGTGCACTTATTGGACATTCGGCTATTAATAAACTGTTATAATCGTCAACAATCTGAAACATACGAGATTTATTCAGCATTTCTATGAATACGTCTTATTATCTTTAATAGCGGCTCTAAATCTTTCATTGAAATATTTTAAAACCCAGACCGAAGGCTGGGTGCGAAGCAGCTAGTTGCCAATAAATATGTCCGTGAAAGTGTGAGTTCTTTTTTTTCTTTTAAATAGGGAAACTTACTTCTTGGATGCGCCTCGTATAATTAGTTTCTAGAGAATGCATGCCTTTTTTTTCTAGCTACGATTTTATTCATCTGTAGGAATCAAAACAAATGTAAAATTCAACCGTAAAGAAATAATAATCCAGAAAACTAAGATTAAAATACAAAGCAATGATATAGTTTCTAGCAATCCATCCTTAGTACCAAGGATGAAAAAAGAAATTATTTTTTATTTAAATCAGGAAGATAATCAGGTCACAAGTGTAAAATCGAAACGATCAGGGGATTTAAACGTAAATTAAATGAATAGGTCATGGAAATTCCATTTAGATCTAAGCTATTCACCGGATCATCAAGGAATCTGCATAGAATGTTTTAAATGTACTTGATAAGAATGTTTAAGAAGACTAAAATCAAAGGCCCCGTGTCACCCTTAAGTTAAGATTTTAATCATTTTAAGATGATTCGAAGAAAGTAAAAATCTTTCGAAAATAACTCCAGAAAGGAAATTATTGATTTAGGATATTAATACTTAGCGTACCTTTTTAAGAACAGTTAAAAATAGTTTGTAGAGTTTTCATAATTTCCCTGAATAATTGCAAAAATTCCCTGAATTCGCAAATCTTGCGAAAATAATTCATGAAAGATAATTATTGATTTAAGCCATTAATGCTTAACACCCATTTTTAAAGACAATTAAAAAAATTGAATTTTCATAATTTCTCTGAATTCAGCGATAGTGAATCTCAATCTTAAATGCAATTTCCCAATTTTTTTGAATGTCTGCTAGTTTTTTTTTCTTCATTTGAATCGACATTTTATGATTTTTCGAGCCTCTAGCATAAATTTATTTTTTTCGCAAATACATCGACCGAAATCACGATGAATAGTTCTATTATAAGAATTTAATATAAAATATAGATTTTACATGTCCCACCAAATAAATCTCTTATCATAAAGTTTACTTTTTTTTTTTTTTCTTTCTTTTTTTTTTTTTTTTTTTTTAAATATAAATGTCATCCTGTGATGTTTAAAATGATATCTGATCACTAATGAGAATAAGCTGTAATATTTAAAGTGTTTTGAATTTCATATTTGTTTTACACCCAAGAGTCTATAATAATTAAATTTAACCCTCTAAGCGGTTTGCACGTACAATTCCGCCAGCTGTCACAGACAATTTTCAACCCCCAAAAATGTTCCAAAAATAAATGTATTGTACATTTCTGACAGTGCTTTTCCCCCATGAAATTATGAGGTAGGAGGGTCAGGTCGATTGTTTAGGAACTGCACCCCTCTTTGACTGACATTTATTGAGGGATGCACCCCTACTCTCTGAGGAACAAAGACGCTGATAGCTTCTCATGGCTTTGTCAATCTCTATTTCGAAGTATTTCGTTTGCGGCAACATATATATCTCTAATTGCACCACTGAAATATCTTGGATGACATTAGAAAAAAATATAAATAATTCTAAAAAAAAAAAAAAATTATTCGTACTTTTAGAATACGTTATTTCTTATGTGATGATCTTCGAGACTTGACTAGCTTTATGTGTATTAAAAATTAACAATCAATAATGTCTATTTATATATATTTATAACCGGAAGTAATGAGACAATAACGAGGGTGGGGCAAAGGGTAAAGTAAAAAACATAGAACACTTTGGTAACTGACACAATAAAATTTTAGCGTATTTTTGGAGACCTTTTTTTCCCCGGTGTGTTCCACTCGGAGGGTTAAGGTATTTATCAATATATATTTGGCAGGAATAATTTAGGTATTAATGGGTTTAAAAGCAGCGTTCGATAACCTATCTTAAAACAGATGATGGGGAAATTTAATGTATTATGTAAATTTTTTTATTCTAAGTCCCTTTTTTTCCATTATTTACTGTGCTGGATTTAGCTTTTTTAATTGTTCCTGTTTAATTGTTAATTGTTAGAAAAGGGCCCCTGTGGAACTACAATGTAGGTATTTTTTTAAAAGTATGATCGCTAGATTCTTAAAAAAGTCTTAAGTTATAATGCTAATAAACTTAAAATTGGGGATAGACACATAGGCATAATAAAGCTAAAAGGAAAGTAATAAAATGTGATGAAATAAAAGTTATATACCATTGAAAAGATTGCAACTAAAAAGAACGCAAAAACAGATTTAAAAAGGATGAATTATTTATTTCGATTTGGTCGTTTAAGATATTACTTGTCCATACTCTAAACATATACTTCGAAAGCTTACACCCTTTTCAAAATTTAAATAATCTAGTTTTTTACAATTATCAAGGCCGTACCCATAAAATAATTTCGGGGTGGTTTTGACTTAGAGGAGAGAAAAATTTAAAATTTTGTTAGAATGCAACGATTGAATTTGACTATGAGTAATTTCATCAGCTACAGGATAGCTTAAGTATATTTATTGTTATACAGACTATTTAAGCAATACAATTTATAAAAATTTATCTTATTAATAGATGAAAATTTCTGTTTGAAGATTATATTAATTTCGATGGGGGTAGGGGGTTCCGCACCTATACGAACTCGCCTTCCCTCTGTGCACGACGTTGATGTACAGTGACCTAAATTTTTACTTATTAAAACTACTGCATATTTGGATTTTTA
>JAGEOH010000926.1:0-25000 GCA_032207245.1 Pardosa pseudoannulata | reverse complement strand
AGGCCTTAAAAGTGCACCTGATCTATCAGACACCACGCTTAAGATTAATTACAAACTCCATTTATTCTGAAAAAAGTTCCTCCTCCGTTGTACTATCGGAGGATTGCCATGCAATTAATACAAGATTTCTTATACCACTACCTACTCTAAATCCTTCTTAGTTGAGGAGGTTTCTTGAAGTTAACGAAGGAATAAAAATCAATACTGGGTTTCTCCGTTGTGTTGCACTGATATTAAATACCCAGGTTACGTAAAAATATCGCCAACATCAAATGAACACTTTACCCTTGATATCATTTTTCGATATTTAGTAATGTTGATCACTATTTCCCCGATATCATTTTTCCCCAATATCATTTTTTAATATTTGACATTGTTGGTCAATAGTCCCCGATCTCCCTGAATATCAGTTTTTGATATTTAGCAATGTTGGTCCACGGTCTCCCGATATCCCTGAATATCATTTTTGGATATTTAACAATGCTGGTCCTTAGCCCCCGATGTCCCTGAATATCAGTTTTTGATATTTAGCAAAGTTGGCCCACAGTCTCCCGATATCCCTGAATATCATTTTTGGTATTTAACAATGCTGGTCCTTAGTCCCCCGATGTCTCTGAATATCATTTTTTGATATTTAGAAATGTTGGTCAAAATTTCCCTGATACCTGAATATCATTTTTTTAATACTTAGCAATGTTTGTCAATATTCCCCCGATATCCCTGAATGTTGTTTTTTAATATTTAGCAATGTTCACGTGGTAATTTGCCATGCGAACTAATTCATTGACTCGTTTCTCGAAATAAGGTTTCTTTCTATCTGCTTAGAAGCTTTACGTTTATAATTTATATTACCTGAAATTTTTCCTCGGAACAAAAATCTACGACTATCCAGTTCTACTTGTCATTTTCCAAACAATCGCGATAATTACAATTAGTAGTTGTCATACTACTCGTTGTGGAGAAAGGGCAGAATCGATTCATTTCCATTTATTTTCATAGCTGAATGTGAATGGAAATATGCTGTATAGTAATGCTGTATTGCGATAAATGTTACGAAATATCATTCAATGTCAGAAAACGATATTTATTTTTACAAATATTGATAAATATCGATAAATATTATTAAATTAATATAATTGTTTTACATTGTATGGCATTGTTAGAGCAACAGTAAGAAAAAACATAAAAAATAAGTTTCCCCAAAGCTGGCAAATTTACCGAATTTCAATTTTTAGAATAATATTTCACTTATAAGCAATCCAAGCAACTCTTTTAAATGCTTTCTTTTGAACAATTTCAAATTTTAATTTTATATTGCGGTGGTCAGTATCAGCAGATATAAAAAATTTGACATCCGACATGTTGTTATAGCTCATATCCTGGTATAGGAAAGCCTACACCAGGTTCAATAGACCCCGTCACAATTGATAGATGGCTAAGGGTAATACGCAGCGTCCCTTGAGCGATGAACCACGAAGGCTGAAGACTGACTAAACCTCAAGAATGGGTCATCGTCATTTAGAAGCAAAAGACTCCAGGCTTAGTCTGCCACCCTTCAGAGGTATCATTTGGCAACTTGGAGGAGGACATTGGGACCACGAATCTATTTTACGTACCCCAACCGCCATTCAGAAACACAACGGATCTTTGCCCGGCTCGATCCTGCAGTCCTGCGGTACGAGATCGCTGGATGTCCAACAATCAAAATATTGGCCAACATTTGAACGACATTGACCGATATATTTGTGCTACTTTGGTTACAGGAATGCATAGAAAAATACTTAACTCATCATTAACTAGTGTCCCTTTGGTCAGTTAAAAAACACCGTGCAGAAATCTTATGTTTTATTGAAACGAGATTTCTTATCCAGCAAAGTATAGAACAATCATTTAAACAATCTAAGTTTTCCAGTATCTTCTATTATTTATAATTTTTCCACTTGAATTACTGTTTTAGGGTATTTTGAGATTCGCACAACCTAAGACAGGGACTAGCATAACAAGAACTAGGACAAAGAAAGTTTAGCCGAATCAAATGTTATACATCGAAAAAAAAAAAAAAAAAAAAAAAAAAAACGTTTGTGGAGTTTTACCGGCTGTTCATCTCTTTCTTTGTCTTGATTTCTTTTTTCAGCTTGAGGATGTCACTCCTCAGCTCTTGTACAGTTGCCGAGTTCCTCTCAATAATGGCGTTCTTCTCTGCGATCGTCAATTCCGCTTTCTCCTTCATCTGCGTGATGAACTGCAGTTCCCGCTTATGGAAAACGATCTCCTCGTTCAGAACCGTCTGAATCACCTTGGCCTCTTGGTACTTGCTACGAAAGAGGTTCTCACGTTTTTGGGTGTACTTCAAATCCTCAGACAACAGCTCTATTTTGTCGGTCATAGCCTCCAGTCGAATCCGCAAGCGTTTCTTTTCTTCTGTGGCAGTGATCAAAGAAAAGTCCGAACACGCCTGAAAATACAAGTAAAATTATTAGCGGAAATACGGAGTTCGTAAAAATACAATAGCAAAGCCAATGGGGAAAGAGTACAAAATTGAGAATAAGCCAATCATTTCTTAGTCAAAATCTAGTTTTTTCTAAAATGGGGAGCTAGAGAAAGCTCAAATTTGCTTTGGTGCTAAAGAACGTATTTAAAGGAAAGTCTGAACTTTCCCTGAAATATTTTCAATGTCTAAATTACAAGATTGTTTTAAAACTTATTAAAATTAATGTACATTACAACTTTTCTTTTCAAGGGTTGAAAGATCTTTTTCAACTGTGAAAAGTGTAAAAGCATTTCTTCGCAGTTGAATTGGTTTCAGGAGGTTGACAAATTTAGTACTACTTTAAGTGCATATAGGCATGACTATAAATTCGGATGAAGGCTTGAACAAACTGGCCTTTAAAAAGCTGCAAGAAATAATTTGGTAGCATGAAATAATAGTTCAAAAATCACTGATTATACCATACTATTTTCAAATTTTTCTGTCGTGCAAGGTATGTAATTTTGTAAAGGAAAAATAAAAGGATATGCCTTAATTCCTTTCTCAATATTTCTTTTATTTTCCTAGTTATTCATAAAATCCTTTTTATTTAAAATTGTCTGAAGCTTAAATTAAATTTACTCCAGTATTTATGAGACAAATTCAAACCTGTTATTAACTTGAAGCTTAAATTAAAAGACACAATGTGGTTGCAAATATATTTTTCAAGATGCAGTAAAATTATGTATAGCACTGCTGATCCGTTTTGCGACTTATTTATGTTTCCATGCAAAACTATGGATTGTGTTGAAAACTTATGAATGTGAAGAACGAAAGTGTCCCCGACCTGCACCGCTTGGTGGCGCTCCAGACTAACAGAATATTGAATAGACTAAACTGTAACCTACTTTAGATGCTGGAGTTTTCTCCAGCTTTGTTCTACGACGAGTGTGCGAGGTGACGAAGGTGCCCGCTCAAACCTTCTATGTTCAATTAGTTTATCTTCATTAATTGATGTTTTGTCCTCGTGATTTGTGTTCTCTATATCATGTTGAATGTGGTCATCAAATCTCCCGGCGATCGCACCCCATATGTATTGGGACGACTTCAATGTTCTCGAGTGAAGAGGTAGCGTGAAGAAGGATCGCAGTCACGATAAAATTGCAAATTACTTTTATTTTTTCTGGAGTGAATACTGTTATGTATACAACGGGGTTCTAATTCTCCCCATAACAAGTAGAAATGTAGAGGATTTTTGGCTGGCACTGAATTGCCACAATCACAGTCGGGAATATAAAAGATTAATTAATCTCATAAATGGGGAGACTCTTCCAGGGTGCAATGTAACCCAATCTATCCCCCGTTCGGTATCCGAGACCCTGCCGCTCCTTAGATGAGCGGACTTTACGAGTCTCCCGAATGCAATCACTAAAAAGCTGGCTCCGGTCAAAAGACGTGAAAGCCTCCACGAGGTCAAAGCACCTTCGTAAAAAATGTCGAAAAGCCCCAAGTCGCAAAATTCTAGGCTCTATATACCTGGGGGTCAGTTACGGTCACGCCAACCTTTTTTTTTTTTTTTTTTCAGTTACAATTCCAGTTACCTGAGAACTCCAGCTAAGGTTACAGCTAGTTTTTTTAGTTGAATTCTCATTAGCTAGCTGTCCCGATTCCGGAATTCCCGAGGATTCATTAACTTGACCGATCAGGGGCGTAACGCCTATTCAATCCAACTGTCAACATCCCAGACTCTGCGACACTATTGTAAACTGGTCAACAGGTGGGATTTCCGATCAGCTGATTTGGAGCGTGTTCTGAACAAAGGAGAGTTTTCACAGTATATATGCATTTACTTTGTATAGGTATGTGTATGTAATGAATTTTGTTTATGAAATCGAAAATTCACTATATTTTGGGTTGATACTTTGGACACTTTCCGTAAAAAATTCTGGCTACGTCACTAGAACTTAGCTGGCAATGTTATCCATTATCAAAATCGCATATGACAACTGAACATTCAACTGAATTAAATCTGCTTTCTACAAGTAGTTTCATGCGAAACTGAAACTGAAAAGTACTAGTGAACATCAAAACGGAAAATAGTGAAGCAATACATGTAATGACGATAATTATATGGTTGACGTTAAATTAGAAAATATTGATAACTTGGTCACTGTAACAAAATGACTGAAGATATATCGAACGGAAATAAACCGATACTTTTTTTAGGTTCAGTTCAAGTTTTCGTTCCAACTAAAATAATGTTTTTTTTCGGTTTTCGGTTCAGTTCAGGTTCGAAACTCTGGTTGAAACAGAACACATAATGCTACTCAGCTGGAAAGGGAGTTTTCGGCAACAGGGCAGAGGATGTCAAGCCTAACAAGCTTTGCCAATGGTGTGTATTCCTTTGACCTTAAGACACTGAGGTGTGTGAAAACGTTGGACTGCTGAACATCGAGATTGGGCGCGGAGTTATTCACTGACGAGTCCCGATTTAACCTGGAATGTAACACTCGACCTATTATGGTCTAGACCAGGCATGCCCAACCCGCGGCCCATGGGCCGCATACGGCCCATTTAAAAATTTTTGCGGCCCAATTGAAGTTTTCAACTGTCTATATAGTTTTAATCATTTTGACTATATACAGTTGAAAAATAGAATAAAACATAGAAACATAGAATAGTAAAAACAAAGTGTTGCAGCAGGTTGCTTGATAAAAACATGACCAGTCAGCTACGATTCGCGTCGACTACATTATCCGTTGATATTAACAAAATCTGTAGTAAAATACAAAAACAAATCTCACATTAATTTTAAAATAATACAGTGGTAGTGCTTGTGAATAAACTACAATATATATTTATAGTATAAATATAATAATAATATTTTAATCCTCATGATTAGGAAGGAAGGTAAAGTGTTGGAGGTGATTATAAATACAGTATAATTAATGTTTATTGTAGTTGTAGTTATGATATATGTATAACACAACTTTTATGTACAGTCGCAGCAGGCACTGTAAAAATGCATGTTTTGAATACTGCAAGATAATTGTTGTTTTATTTTTATATGTGCTGCCCACCTCAAATCAGTAAATTGTTTTATGGCCCACCAACCGATTTGGGTTGGGCACCCCTGACCTAGATCAGTGGTTGGCAAAGTGCTGCTCCAGGGCCACATGTGGCTCTTTGGCTCCTGGCACAAATATCCACGGAAGGCGCAATAATATTTTCATTAAAAAAAAAAAAAAAAAACTTAGAAAAAAATTACATCTTATTTTGATAAATTAAAATTTTTCTATAAATCGAGAACATGTATAATTTTAAGTTAAAAGATAGATAGGTAATTAAAATTTTATATTGTTGTAAAAATACGTAACGAACATCAAGTTTAATTTTATTAGTTTTCGTAAAGGTAAACACAAACCATGTACAAGCTACCGGCTAGAGTTGTTCGTATGTTTTAGGCGTACTCCGGTGTGATACAAAGGTACCACAAGCATGTGCGCGAATATTTTTTTCTAAAGTAGTGTGTGTGTGTGTGTGTGGGGGGGGGGGGGGTTGTACAAATTGGCATCACAGACCAGAAGTTGCAGTGTGAACAGTTTTGTCTTATCTACTGTGTCTGCCATTGTCCTGTCTTATTAAAAAGTTGTTGCATTTTTCAATCTAGCTGCACATCTTACAGGTATTTTTATACGATTTTATTACACCTGCTATATATGTTTGTGGTTCCGGTACAAAATTTGTCCTTTTTTCGATAACTTCTATTTGTCCAAATGATGGAAGTTTTCTTCCATTTTTGGTCATATTAAAAGTTTTGTTATTTTGATGATGGAATTTTTTTCTCTTTTTAGTGCAGTTACACATATTAATAAAATAGTATTTTTTAAAAAGATTTTTCTTAATTTTTATTTTCATCAACTTAATAATGATAAAATTTTTGTACTGGTGGGTTTAGAAAAAAATATATTTGGAATATTTTTATAGGCACCCCAATTAACATGGCTACCAAAAAAAGCAAAGAAAAACGGAAGATGAAAACCGAGAATTTAAGGTTGAGTGGACCGAGAATTTTGATTTTATTCAAAACTTGAATGGACTTCAGACATGTTTTATTTGTAAGGAGAAATTCGCGCATAACAAGAAGTCAAATTTAGAGAGACACTTTACAAAAAAGCACGCGTCATTTAGCACCAAATATCCTACCGGTGACGCAAGGAAGAAAGCAGTTGAGGAACTTCAGAAGAGTCAAGAGTCGTCAACTTTTGTGTCTAATAACTGGATGCAATCTTCCAGCAGTTTTAATATGGCAAGTTTTGTTTTAAGCCAAGAGATTGCTGAGAGAGGGAAACCATACACAGACTGAAAATACATAAAAAATTGTTTTATAAATGCATCCGAAGAGCTATTTCGGGATTTTATGAACAAAGCAGATATTTTGAAAGAATTAGAGTTTCCATTGTCTGTCAAAACCATTAAAAATAGAACAATTAAAATGTGTTCGAATATAACCACTCAGCATATCGAAGATCTGAAATTGGTTTCGACTTTATCAATAGCAGTTGACGAGTCTTGTGACATAAATGATACAACGCAAGTCTCGCTTTTTGTAAGATTTATGTTTCATTCAGGCCCTAAAGAACTTTTAGGATTATTGCCGCTTAAAGGTCAGACATGGAGAAGATATAGCAAATGCTGTAATTGAGTGTATGGATAAACATCATATTCTTCTCGATAAAATTGTGTCGATTTCAACAGATGGGACCAAAAGTATGACAGCCTAAGAAAAGGGTTTGTTGCTATTTTGAAAGAAAAAAATAAATCACGAGGTACTTGTTTACCATTGTATCATTCACCAAGAAATTTTCTGCGCAAACATTTCCGGATGAAATTTGTAAAGTATTAGTGATTACCATTATCAACTCCATTTTAGCTACAACTCATAATCATCGCCAATTCAAAGAATTTTTATTTGAAATGGAGAGTGAATAAGCTAATCTTCTGCTTCATAACAAGGTACTTTGGTTATCAAGAGGGAATGTTTTTTTAAAACATTTTGCGTCCCTTTTTCCAGAAATTAAAGCATTTCTCCTTGAGAAGGGCATTTACTATCCAGAACTAACAGACGATCAGTGGATTCAAAACTTTTATTTTATGGTAGGCGTTACATCTCCTAAAAATCAGCTTAATCGTAAATTACAAGGGAAAGAAAACTTAATTTTTTTCGATGTTAGAAGAAGTAATAACTTTCGAAAACAAATTATCCATTTTTGCTCAGGGAAATTTTGAAAAGGAAATTTTGTTTCACCTTCCGAGCCTGATGAAGCCAAGAAAATAATTCCTCTATTGATAAACACCATTTTTAAACAATAATTTTAAATATGACGGAAGCATTTCTCAACAGGTTTCAGGAATTTAAAAACAGCAGAGCAACTTTAGCATTTGTCAAAAATCCTGTTAATGCTACAATAACTGAGTTGAAATTTTCGCCTTTTGAAATTGATATTGGTAGCTTTGAAATACAATTGCTGGATTTAAAAAAACAAGAAAATATGGAGCTCTAAATTCGAATGTCTTTGTGTTGAATTAGAAATATTGGAGAAGAAAAAATGTGATCTTAGTTCACAATACAAGTGGTCTACTTTGAATGACCTGGAGAAGGAAGACATGATCATTTTTAAACGCTTGGAATAGTATTCTTGACTCTTACTATCAGCTTAAAAAGTTCGCGTTTGCTGTGCTTTCCCTTTTTGGTTCTACATATATATGCGAACAATCTTTTTCAAGCATGAACATTGTAAACTGAGAAGTCGTCTTATGAGAACTTGGAATCATGCCTAAAATAAAAAACAACTACATACAAACCTGGCTTACTCATACTTTCCAAGGAGATGCAAGTACATTGTTCGCATTAATAAATATTTATTAAGTAAAAATTTAGTTTTATTTAGTGTACTACTTATTTAGTGTAATAAAAGTTTACTAAACAAGCAGATTTGGCTCCCATTTATTTTAGAATTGTTGTAATGTTCATATTTGGCTCTTTGGCTAATAAGTTTGCCGACCACTGGTTTATACGAAAGGGGGAACTCGAAATAATCTCACACACACTTGTACAGATAAGATCAAACTACAGGGGAATTGTAATGGTGGTATGGACCATTACAATTCCCCTGTAGTTTGGATTAACAAAGGTGCACTTCATTCGGAACGGAACTTTAACGCCCCAAAGGTATGCAGAAGAAATAACGAGACCTCATATCGTACCGTACGCTGCAGCCATTGGCGATTCCTCCCTTTTGGTGCATGCTAAGGCCCAACCTCACACTGGTAAACTTCTGAAGAAAATGTTTGAATTGCAAGCAATCGAACGTATGGAGACACCATGCTTTTCTGATTTAAATTCGATAGAGCATAACTAGGGTGACGTATTGCAATTAGCAATGCCTTAGTTGGTTTTTTGGGAGTAGGAAAGTTTACGTCTCGAAGAATGGAGCAAAATATCCCAAATTCTCATCGACAACCTCATCGCATCGATGAAATATCGATGCGATGATATCGAAACTATTGTCAAATTTTCGCACTCTTATTTTGCACACACTTTCACTTCTTATTCATGTACAACTCAGGTTTAATGGAAACTGAAGTATAAAAACTGAATATTGTTATAACACGCTTATAATAGGAATATATAAATATGCTAATGAATCGAACTACACTGTGACGAATTTAGAGTTATGCATGGAAAAATAAATCTTTGTTTAAAAGTAATATATTAAGTTCACCGTAGCGAAGCACGGGCACACTTGCTAGTTTAAATATCTTCGGTTTACCCTAATGTTCTTCCCCACCTCATAACTCCTTGACTACTTTGAGTTAGTGTGAACGATTTTAGCCTAAACCAGAGGAAAAAACCACGATCAAGGCTTACACTGTAAAATTTAACAATTTTCTGGACGATTATATCCGTATTTTATATAGCTCTTGTCAAATCTGGCTCTCAAGCATGTGTATAGAGAGAACAATTTTGTAGAGAGGAAGAGTCATGAGGATTGCATTTCTTATATGTCACTAGAAATCTGCTTTACCTGAAGTATTTCCTCGGGAATTCGGTCTAACTTTTCTTTAAGTTCATCTTTTTGCTGCTCGATTTCGTTCTTTTGTTTCGATATTTCAGCTATTGCATTTCGGATAGTTATATATGAATGTTTGAGCTCTCTTTCTTCCGCGTCTCTTTGGTCCAACCTAGCTGAAAGCTCTTCTTTCTTGATCTCGAGGTGCCGTTTCACGGTTTCGAGTTCACGCACTTTGCTTAAAAGCTGGCAGCTGTCAACGTAGGTGAATCGAAATCGCTTGAAAAACAAAGAAAATGTGGCATACAGGCTGGTCTGTTCGTCAGTCAGAAGAGTTTTCAGACCGTTTTGAAACTGACTGCAAAGGTTTAAATAGTCTTGCTTAGTCATTCTAGTGAGCTCTATCCTGGCATCACCTTCAATTTCTTTCTGCCACAAGTCTTCATGTTCCGCTTCTTTCAAGGTCAACTCATCCGCGACACTTTCTGAAGAGCTTGAGAGTTCATCGTCAATGCTGTCTTTTTCTAACTCCAAGCTTTCCTCATCAGATTCGATTCTGTCACCTACAAAAGTTTTGCCTTCCATTTTTCTTTCTGGAACGGCTTCACAGCACAAATATTTCGCGACAGAAGAGCTCTTTAAGTACTTGCTTTAGCACTTCTATGAATACTGAAATGTTTCACACAAAGGTAACAATAGTTGAATAGTATGCCTTAAAAATAATTGTTATTTTTCAATAGAGTGAGTGACTATTCACAATTGAATTATTGAATTCTTAACTGGATAACAATTAAAATTACATTGTTATATTTTTTGTATATAATATATGCTTCCAAGCAATGATGATTCACTGGTAAAAAATGAATGAATATGTTATACTTATTCTAGAAATATCCCTCTGGTTTTTGAAAGTTCATCCGCAGTGAAAGGAAATAAATCCAACATTTAAAGTTTATGCTGATTCCTTTTTCTTAGAGGTTTCCAACCCTATGCATGCGGGTACCATGGGGTCCTCCTCTGTGCGATCACAATAATGTTTAGTTTTCAATAAAATTCTGTCTGAAATTTTCTATTGAATCAGATGAGAGTTTCTGGAATATAGTTGACAGAAACAAATTTTGACTCTTGAATAGAGCACCATACTCATTACCTCAAGAGCCAAAATATTATGACCACCTGTCAATAACGAGTTGGCCCACCTTTGGCCTGCAACACAGCTTCAACCCGCCTTGGCATGGATGCGACAAGTCCTTGGTAGATGGCCAGAGACAGATTGTACCAGATGTTTAAGCATCGGTTACGCAAATCCGAGATATTGCGAATTGGTGGTCTTTGAACTCTGGTCTGCCGTCCCATCACATCCCAAATGTCCCCAGAACCACGGGTCCCAGAGATGCCCAAGAGAACGTCTCCCAAAGCATAATACCGTCACCACCGGCCTGTGTATGACCTACTGTACATCGAGGGAGCAATTGTTCGCCAAGAAGACGGTGTATCCTGACATCGGCGTGATGAATGACAAACCGTGATTATCTGACCAGGCAACTCTCTCCCATTGATCCATGGACCAGTCGCGATATTCCCGGGCCCATCGTAGGCGCAGTTGGCGATGACGCTTGGTCAGCAAAGGCACACGAGTGGGACGTTTGCTGCGTAGCCCCATATCCAACAGTGTCCGCTGAACAGTGTGATCTGATACTATTCTACTTGGCCCTGCATTGTATTCGGTTGTCAGCTGAGCCACTGTCTATCTCCGGTTTTGCTTCACCAAGCGAGACAGTCTCCGACGAACTTTTTCTTTGATAGCGTGTGGACGTCCAACACCATGTCGTCTACTGCTGGTTTCACCGTCATTCATCCACTTTGCAACTAACAATTGTAAATCGCGAACAACCCACGAGTCAGCAGTTTCGGAAATTCTTGTTCCGACCCTTCGAGCCATTACAATCTGCCCTCTACTAAAATCGCTTAGATCCGCAGCCTTTCCCATCACACACAGAAGTGAAAGAACGATTCTTCAGACTCTCCAGCAGCAGTTAAATACCACTTCCACCTGATCACGTATCTTCCTAGTCATCCAGGCGAGTTCATTGCAAAATGTAGGGGTGGTCATAATGTTTTGGCTCTTGAGTGTACATTAAAATCGTTTTTTGGTTTCACATACTTCCGTGAGCCATTGTTTTCAACAATAAATGTAAAAGTACAGAGCACGATTTACAGATGAACACTTTGAAGATTGCTTACGAGCAGGGATATCGTCATATTTGCCTAACTACGAAACAATAGCCGATGAAATGCAATACCAAAAATCGCATTTACTTTGAGATTTGTATTTTTTATAAAGAATTTTTAAATCTTAAGTTTTATTTTGGAATCAAATATTTTTTGTACATTAAGTGCACGTATTATTTACTCTACCCAGCTCTAAATTCACCTTAAAAAATAAATAGTGCCTGCAGTACAACAGATATTCTAGAATGTGTTCTTTGTCATAAAAAGGTTTGGGACCCCTACTCTAGTTCCTCATTCCTAGAGCCGCGGTAGCTTAGTCGGCAAAGACGCCGATCTAATAACTGGAGGGGATTGTGAGTTTTAGGCTCGAGTCGGAGTAAAATCCACTGTGTTTTCAATGATGCCGTCTGGGGCACGTAAAGTAGGTTCTTGGTTGAGATGGCCTCCAACTTCAAACGATACCTTTGGAGGTGGCGGGCAAGCCTTGGAGGTTCTTCTACATGGTTCCTTCTTCCAAATTGCGAGGACCCTGTTACTCACGAACAGATAGCATATAGCGACAAGACACTATCTGGGGGTGCCAAATGAGTAATAGCTTTGCAGCCGTGTTTGGTATAAAGATATCTGTATTACCAACTATATTGGATAAAAAAAAAAAACAAGCATTCCTACCCAGTGCTGACTTTACACACAAGCCACATTTATTTTTAATTCCTCGCCGCGTATTTGCTGACTCGTATTTAACTTTGTTCTTAACTCTATTTATTAAGTGCTTTCTTGCTTGCATGCAAGATAGCAGCTACTTAAGTTTAATGTATTGCGAATGAATGTCTCACTGATACACTGACTCCTTTGCAGTTTCTTTATTTGGATGTATAACCTTTCTTAAGCTTTCACAGTGGGACATAGATCGTCATGTTGAGTAGCAGTTGGTATGTAGCTCTCCATGCCGGGTGTCACACGTTATATGTACTTTGACGTTTGTATTGTCGGCCCACGCGGCCATAGCGTTACATTATTGCAGTTGGTTTTCGTACAAGGTTTTGTACTGGCGAAGCAAACAATCCCTATCACTCAAAAAGTGCCCCGTCCGTCATCATAATTCTTGCCCTCGAGTCTTTTAGTAAGGACTTGTGAGCGTCATAACAATTTTCAAAAGTGAGAATCTTTTCTACTTCGCGAGTATATGTACTTCAACAGATCTAAGAAATAAAAAACACATAATTTTATTCAAACACAGAGCAACTACAGATTTATACACAATAATAATTTTTCCTCGCGGATATTTGCTGATCGTATTTAACTTTTTCTTAAACTCTACTTAATTACTTAAGCAATTATAGTGCTTGAACTATAACTGCTTAAGCATGCGCTCCCCTACTTCTAGTGAATCCTTTCTGTGGCTTTGTCAGTTGTACCATGCAAGTCTGTTTTGGCAGTTTGTTGCTCGTTTTAAGTTTCACCCATGGTGTACTGAGATAAACAGGAGGATCATGTATGAAGTCACGTTCTCAGGTTGTTCTATGTATTTCGTAACATCAAATCAAATCATCCACTCTTTTACCTTGGTTTGTTTTGGAACACAACCACAAATTTTATGCAACAAAAGGGCCCATTAGTCCGAGTCCTAACTACTCAAAGCTGTAGCATGTGCATAGGAAATAAGCTACTTTTGTACAAGACTGTTTTAAGGCCCATACTGGGCATCGGAGGCAAACAATCCTATTCAAAAGTTGCAAAACACTTCGGTCCGTTCGCAAGGTTCTCTGGTACCATAACAATGAAGTACTACATTCTCATACCAAAATAGATACAATTAGAGCATTCATCATAAATCTTGCCCTCGAAAATTTTTTTAAACTTGTATAAAGTAAGAAATGAAGAAATAGAAAATCTACCGGACCATGATCCCACAGAATTTTTCAAAAGACCGAGAGCTACTAAAATCTTGCATCATTTTATTAAATCTACTTCAATATAGTCTTGCAGACGCTGATAATTCATTCTGAATTTTTAATACTAATTTATTTGGGTTTGATATATTTGGATCGCAGCCTTGCACTTTTAAAACTTATTTAAGCAAATAATAATAATTTTCTCCTATAATTTAATTTTAAGTCCAGTAAAATCAGTATCTTAATGTGCCTAATCCTAATGATGCAATGATTAATGCATGTCTACGTTTTGCTTAAAGCTGAATCTGAATTTTCCACCTGTTACCTTTGCAGTGTTAACTAATACAATTTTTCGAGAATTTCTTTCTTTTCATGTTCGGGAAATTTTTCTATATTATATTTCTTCTTGTAATAAAATTTTTTTCTTCTTATCCTTATATTTAAATAAATTAAGTGAAATTAACCTTAAAGAACATATTTAACATAACAAATATTTAGATTTTAAAGACAAAACTAATAAAAAGAATGGCTGAAACTAATAATATTTTATAATGTTAATAAATACTAATACTAATAAAATTTTACAATATAAACTGTTTCATATAACGATTCATTATTAAAAATATTGAATATAAATGTATGTTGAAATCCAGTAACATTAAATCATATTTAAAAATACTTATATCCACTCAAATGAAATATATTTATTTTGAATCACAACAACAGTATTGATTACATAACATTTTTGTTTCATTGAAGTAATGGAAAGATATTTGACATAAAGAATAAATAAGATGACATAAAAGGATTTGAAATATGTTTTCCAAATACCAATGCTTACAAAATGACTAGAAAAATTATAAAAATTAATTATAATACATAATAATTTTTACAATCCTAATGAACTAAACTACAAACAGTCTTTTAAACATTTTAAGAACATATGCTGTTAAAAGCTATTTTATCAATTCCACATAAGTTTACTTACCTCCTTTAATAAGTAACAGCAAAACAAGACAGAAGAAAATATGGTGCTATTTGTTTTATTTGTACATTTGTAAAACAATATTATTAATTAAAATTTACAAATTTAAGCTATCTATATGTTAAAAACTAGATTTTCAATTGTTTAATTTCAAAATGTATACAAAAGCAACCTTCAACTGTTTTAATATTCTTATTTCGTTAGAAATTCTTGTATGATATTAGTAAATAAAATTATAAAGTAATGTATACCATTCAACACATATAATTCTTTTACATCTGTACATTTTTAAAACAATTATATAAAAAAAGCTAGATTTTAATTGTTTAATTCAAAATATAACAAAAGCGGCTTTTTAACAATTTAAATATTTTTAACTTAAAATTTTTGTATAATTATAATCATTAAAATTATAAAGAACTAAATATTAGACTCCATCTTAAGAGATCAATACAGGTCAAAGAAATTATATGCTCTTTATAAAGAGAAGAATGCTAGATTTTGAAGTCAGTTTTAACATTTATTAGAAATATATTTATTACAGTAATTAATTTATATATAATATTCTAATAGGTAAAATAGTTTTTCATTTATATATATTTTTCACATATATCACATATTCCATTCAGTTCTCAATAGCTGTCTAAAATTCACAATTAAATCCCTCAGACAATCAATCTAGGATATCAAAATCTAGAATATTAGTAGATCATTACAATTATAAATATTATTATATATTAGTTATCTGTGTATATATATATATATATATATATATATATATATATATATATATATATATATATATTTACACTTTTATTGATATATTAAAATTATTTAACAACAATAATTAACAATGTTCATAATATAAAAAATATAGTATCACAAATTATAAATTTATATCACAGTAAGGTCTTTTAAATATTCACCAATTAATAGATCACTATTTTATGTACACATCACTTAATCACAATCGTAGTAAAATATTTGATTAAAATTTTAAATTATCAGGTAGAGTCTCAAAGGAACAAAAAAGCAGTTAATAAATATATCACTTTCTTAGAAGTATATAACAAAATATAACTATCAAAATTTTAACATTTACAAATTTTTGCTTTCATGCTGAACTTTCTACTCCCATGTTGCAAATATTGGAGACAGAAGTGAAATAGCTGAGGTCTGAATTACAAAAATATCCTGCAAAAATAAAAGTGTTGTTATTATTATTGTGTCAGACTGTTGTAATAATTAATAAATGACTTAAGCACAGAGCATGCTTTTTATGTAAGAACCATTTTGAAATTTAAAATTTACAGAGTACATTTTACAAATCAATTTTATTTTCACATGAAAGTTTGTACTTTAATACAAAGAAAATGTATAAGGGAAGAGAGTATCTCATGACCTGGAATTGGTCCAAATAAAGTCATCAAATTTGGATTTCTGTAGCTGAAATAAATGTAAGGGAAAGGAAAAAGAATTTATTTTTATTTTCTATTATTTAGAATTTAGTTTATTTTTTAATTCTACTTTGCTTAAAGTGATATAATTGATTAAAACTTTCTTTGCTATAAAGAGTATAGAAAAAAAGATCTGAGGGTACAAAAGGACTTTGCCCTCGCTGAAGAGTGCAGAACACAGTATATGTTGTGTGTGTATGTATATACACTCATACACACAAAGAGAGAGTCATATAAATTATAAATAAAAATTTCACACATTAAATTGTTGATAAATATGTAAGGATTTACAGTCATATATATATACATATGCCTGTTCAATAGCTTTGAAGCTCACAGTCAAAGAACTGCCTCTTGTAGTAATAATACAAGTTTTTAAAAATAGGTGAATGAACATTCTCAAAGTATTCGAATGTTTGAACGTTGTCAAAAATTCAATTGATTGAATGGTTTGGTTTTGGAGAGCTACGGTCTACTTTTTGCTACACGAGGGCTAATGAGACTGGGATCTACTGCTTAAAGCCAATTCTGAACAGCTACGAACATTCATGCCATAGTGGGATTCGAACCCACGAACTCCGGTTCCGAAGGTCAGCACCCTAACCATTCGACCATCGTTCGGCTTGATTTTGATTGAATGGAAAAGAACAAAAAGCAACATCTCTATTCATTAAGTTTAAACTGGAGACATTCTGAATAATAGTCCACAATGATAAACATGTACTAAGGCACACAGCAATTTCATCCCCAAACAAGTCATTATACTCCTCTTTAAAAGGACTAAAAGAATTTGTTTTTTTTATTTCCTTTGACTCAATTGCAACCGGAGAGCAGAGAAATTGCAATCTGATGTCTGCAACTTTCAGCATGATACCCTTATTGTTGGCAAACAAAGTTTTCTGCATTATTGAGGATATGCATCAGAGATTGCCAGAAGGTACTCCAGAATTGTCCACATGGGTCAGTTACTTATGCTAAAGTCCACACAATTAATTGACATCCCGATGAAAGTTATATTATTCTTTTATACACTAATTCAATATGCTATGAGCATATCAAAGACTGTAAATGCAGTATATTTGTTCTACACAAGAAAACATCACTAAAATACAGAAGTTGAATGTTGGAATAAAAAAATTTATTTTGTTTGAGTGTTTGCCATTGAAATACTAGAGGGTGTCAAGTCCTTAATATTGGTTTAATGTGACATTTTAAATAGCCTTCTGATCACAATATCTTATCTGAAGATCAAACACAATAAAAACAGACTGACTGATTGTAATATACTAACAGTTATTTCCAGAAACTTTCTCTGACCAACTCATAAAAAAATGATGAATAGTTTTTAGATTTTCTCATATATGATTTTCTGACTAAGGATGTCAAAATTGGATTCAAAGGAATCACTAGTCTATTAAGGGAAGACAACATTAGGACAACCTTACAAATTTCTTGTACTTGATCTACCTGTCATTTTTTCAACATTCTGGTACCATTTAATAATGTCAGCTATCACCTCAATGTTCTTTCACCAATAGTATCTGGCAGATATCTTCAACAATCTCTTTCATAAGGTGAGAAACCTTATCATCCCAGCCATTTTTAGCATCTATGTGATACTAAAATCCCAAAATATCTTGAATGTATGATTAGATGATCACTCCACTCTGGACTCAATAACTGAAACTGTTTTGGATTCATTTAAGGTAAAATTGCAAGTGACCAAGAGTACTTTTGGGTTTGATTTGAAAAATATCTTTTGGTATGGACAATATCTCATTATTTTAAAACAACTTCTATGCAATTCTTTGTAAGAAGTACACGAAACTGAGAGTATAATTTTATTAGTTAAATTCTGATATTAGATTTAGATTTAGGGTAGGGTGGCCCATAAGGGCATCAACACTGCAACCTAAGGCCTATTGTACACGAAAAGCCCTCCCATTTACTGGAAAAAAAGTCCCAGCATAAAGTTAAGAAATATTAACAGTTCAATAAATTCTGATATTAAAATATCAATTTCATTGGTTCTGTAAGTAGAGTTGGAGCAAAAAGGATATGTTGTGGGTTTACTTTTTACTTTTCCACTTTCCTTAAATCCTCCTGACAATTTCATCATATAGTCAGTGTTTTGAAAGAAGTGAAAGTCGGAGGCTCCCTTAAATTTCTACTAGTTTAAAAATGGATGTAAAACTTGGTGCCTCCCACAAAATATCACACAGATTAGATGTGGGAATTTCACACAATGTCAAGTTGTTGATATACATATAAAAATATTTGACTGCAAGGCCTAAAAATTGACTTTTCAGATTTTGTTTTTAGTTTCTTCTTACCTTTAAAACAAAATTTATAAACATTTAAAAAAATGAATATTCATACCCCTAATCTAAAAAACTGGCAAAAGGTAGAGGAATCTTTAGAAATATGTTCCAATAAATTAATTCCAAGTATGCCCCTTTCTGTTAGCCCTTTTGAACTGTCGGTGTCATTTTCAAAGCTAAAAGTAGAATTCTCATGTACCTAAAATAGAATGTAAAAAAGGTTAGGTTGTAGAAATATGTATAAAATAATAAATTTAACTGAATTTTATGTATCATTTAAACACAATTGATTTTCCGTTAAAACTTTTAACTTTGAAAAATAAGCAGTCTAAAAACAGCAAAACATTTTCTGTTAAATATAAGATGGATATGTTAAAACCATATATAATTTAATCTGTACAACTGGAAAATAACTTCCTGCTTTTATTTTTAGAAATGACAATTATCTTGACATCTAAATAGATATTTTCCTAAAATGTCAAGAAAATACCCAAAGTATAGGCTTTCCTTAATTCAAATATAATATTCACAGAAAATTGTTTATTTTTTTATATTATACATTAAAGGTGAGTTACAAAAGTAAGTTAATCTGAAATGACTAGAAAAATAAGCTAGTTAAATAATGCTTAATATAGATAGGATAGGATAAAATGCTGTACAAAAATTATAACAAATATACATTTAATACATATTTTACTGCTTGATTAGCAAGTTTCTTTATAAAGTTTGCAGCATAATAAATAAAAAATTGAAGTATACAATTCAAATGTTTTAAAATTATATAAGCTTAAAGAAACTTCATAATTAATACCAGAGATATTTGAACTATTCTGATTTTTCTTGGCAGAATCCAAGAGAATAATTTTATGAAACATAACACATAAACAAATTAAAAGTTTAAACATCAAATCCAAGAAAACATTTTCTGACATCAATTATTTAAAAATATTTTATAAGTTATCTTGATCATTAAATACTACTTAACCCAAGCCTCATATATGTAATTAATAGCAAACACAATAAAAAACCATAAAAAATTCTAATAATCATGAAAATTTATAATTTTACAAGATTTTAGCAAAGGACAGTCATAAAATAAAACAATACATATTTTTTATATTACATAATGAATTAAAATTCATATTCAACTATATACCAGTCAATAGAAAGTAATAATCAGTGAATGAGATTTAATAGTTAAAAAAGAATTCCCAATTTTTTTAATGAAATATTTTAATTGGATAACTTTTACAAATGTTTTCAAAGTTTGGACTACTGTATGAAATAATTCTTTTACTATTCTATAATTGTCATGTTTCATTGTTTGAACATTTATCTGCACTAATAAACCAAGCTTTCATTTATATGATGTTAAAAACAATTATAAAATTTTAACCATTTTTTTTCAAAAATAATTTTACACTTTGTTTGACCAGAAATAGGACATTATTCAACTATCTTTTTTTAAAATTTTAATAACTGTTTACTACTTTTCAAATTTTGGTAGAACACTTTGTCTAAGCTTATGCAGTCACAGTATTTGGCAAAACTCTGTCTAAAAATCACTGATATAGATCAGGCGACAGCAACTTATAATCTACAGATCACTGACTCCCTAGAGTACTGAACACAAAGTATGATACATAAAAATAAACATACATTATATAGTTTATTCAGAAACAGCTTGGTTACTAAAAATTTGGAAGCTTATATTTGTCTTCACTAACAGTAAGCCTGACTTGCCAAGCTGACATCACAAGTATAGTATCAGAAGAGTCATTTATACAAAAAAGAATATTTACAAGTAAAACATATGATTTTGTATGTTTGTGTGAAAATTAGAATTATGATTTTAAATTTTTACATAGTTTTCCTATGCTTCTTTTATCATGTTTTTATAGATTTATGACAGGTTTAAAACAAAAATAGCACAGACCCAAAATGTTTTTTTTTTTAAAACTTACATTTTGGTATATTTTGACCTGAAGACAAAAAAAGCTATCTAATAGCTGATCTAGATTAGCAGTTCTCAAATTTATGTTGCTGCAGAACCTTTGATATAAACTCCAGTCACCCCAGGGTACTGCAGTATTAAGTTAAGAACAGTTAAAGTAGAAGCTCGGTTATACCTCAAGATAAAAAAGTCATAATTCTTAATATGTTTTGACTATGGCATGATGAGTAAATTAAATTTTAACTAAGAATTTTTACGCTTTCTTTAACAATTTAACAATTTTTCTTGAGTATTAAATCTTTGAAGATCACAATTATAAATTCTTTGGTATTTTATAAAATTAGGTTATAAGTTTTATCTATGAGCCTTATAGATTTGAAATTTTGAAATATATGAAAAAAATATTTTTACTCTTAGTGGTGGTCGGGGGGGGGGCAGATTTAGAGAGGGTGATTTAACTGTGAAAAGCTCCCCTTGTACAGCAGAAAAATATTTCTTTCTTACAACTTTAAATAAATTTGGAGAGCAATGAATAATTACCCTTAAAATAATGTAATTAATAAATAGCTAAACAATTTATAAGTAATGTTTGGGGGAAGTATTTTTTCATATGAGATCATGAAGAAAATCGAACTCTTGATTCTTCCATGTAAAGCAAATTCAAACAAGTGTATTTCAAAGAGAATTAAGTTAATTACAGTGATACATCTATTTATAGTTTAAAGGGTAAAAAACAAAAAATAAATAAATTAATGAGTTTAAAACAGAGAAAAAGTATTAACAGGTAGTTCCGCTGCAAAACCACTGTGCTTAAAAGGGTTAAAGATGCACTCTTGACATATGTTTCTGTTGTTGATATTACTTTTTGAATTAAAGCAAAGGGGTGTGCCTTTTGTTATGAAGAGCCCTCCTAGGAAGAAAGAGTGATTTTGCCCAAATGGGTTCCCATAATTTAGAAATAGGGACCAAGCAGAAGACATCCAGGTTTGGCCTGTTACCTCCGAAGGTATTGTTTGGGGACTTGGAGGACATTGCAGTCATGAATCTATGTTACGTGCCCCAGATGCCATTAATGAGTATGGCAGATCTTTGGCCGGCTTGAGTCTCAATCTCACAACTCTCTGGTTATGAGATTGCTGCTTTTGATGACTGAGCTACCATGATTCCTGTTTATGATATCCAGTTTGGGAACCACAGATCTAGATATTAGTCTTTTACTGATGCAGTTCATTGTTATCTCCTGTCTAACAAGGAAGGATCATTTAAGCATTAGATTTAACATTTTGACTATTGTATGAATCAAATATGACTCACATTTGTTCAACATGCCATGTGAACCATGGATGCATTGCATGCCAATTTTTTAATGTATAATATCTAAAAACAAATTTCTGGAATATATAGAAATAAAGAATGGGTGAATTTTTTTTTTCTAACTATGACAGTCAAAGCATTTGAAAATATGTTTGCAAGAAATATAGCAAGAAGATATTAGGTTTGTTTTAAGTAAAATACATTTGCTGAAAAACATCTATTACAAAAATATTGAAGTTAATGTGAATAGTTAATAAATTAGTATCTAATAAAATAATTAAAATGAGATTATTTAAAAAATCAAATTTTTTTCCTTAAACTATAGTATCATATTTAATATAAATAAATCAACAATCTGAAAAACACACTTACAGTTATATTATTTTCGCAATTAATTCCATTTACTGAAACATTTGTTGGAAACTTATCAAAACCAATGACATTAATGGATAGTAAATTCATGTCAGTCTGATAACCACTATGTACAACTGTACTGCTGAAGTTACCCTATTTCAAAAGAAAAAAGAAATTCTTGATAATTCCAAGGAAATGCTTAGTTACATAAACAAATAACATGCACAGAAATAAAATTGAAAGACTGCTGACTTAAAAAGAAAAAACAAAAAACCTTTGAAGGCTTAAACTAAAAAACTAAGAACTAGCTAAAACATATCTCTAAAACATTGAAAAGTGGTATGATACGACTAATTTATAGCTTTAGTTCATACCATTCAGCATTCAAATATAGCTTAAAAATATCAAAATATATGAATAATAGATTTACTATAAAGATAAAAATACAAGATCACTATTTAGTTTAAATAAATACACACATTTTAAAATATTTATAATTTTTTTAAATAAAAAATAGACTTTTTCTTAACTATACAATTTTTGTTTATGTGAGAAATTTTTGCTGGCATAAAGTTTTGGTAAACTTTTATAAAAATTATTAAAACCTTCATGAGAAAATTGAAATAAATATGAAAGTTTTGAAACAGACAATATTTTAGATAATTTTTTTTATATACTCTACATTAAAACTACCAGTAAAATATATGGGAGATAAAAGCTAAATGGAAAAGGTTACTTACATTTTCTACTTGAAACTCAATTAGATTATAAAAACCATTATCATATGTTTCTAGAAGAGGAGGAAAATATAAAAGTAAAATTTTGGTACTACATAAAATAAATATCAACAAAAATAAATCGAGTTACATTCAAAAACCATTAAAAGCATTAATTTGTGTTAATTGCATATTAAAAAGAATTTAAATACAACTGTTAGAGTCATTAAGTCAGAGTGAAAATACAAATTAAATTGTAATTCTTGAATCAGACATAAAATGGGTATATTTTTCACTTTCTTGAATGATGTAAAGGAAGTACATCATTCAAGATGTACTTCTGTGTGATCAAGAAGACGAAAAGTTTTGATCTTCAGATTCAAACATCTCCATTTTCACGAGTTTAAGCATTATGGCTGAATGTACAAGGAAACTTAAACTTTGAAGCTTTAAATATTTATTTTAAGAATCCTTGAAAGCATTTTGACTATTTTTGTACTGCTGTCCATTTGTATACATATAAACATATGTACATACATATTATATTGTATAACTTGAAAACAATTAGCCATAGAATGTTGAAGTTTTCTAATTAGAATTGTTGAAACATTTAGCTGTGCATTCCCAAATTTTATTGTAATCTGCACTTTATATAATGAAATATGTCAATATTATAGATATTAAAATTCTATGAGTTGTCACCAGAGGACAGTACTTGAGCATTACTCCTTATTAAATTAATATATACAATCCTTGTCTAATAAAATTCTACTCAATGAATTACTATTGTACAAACTTTCAATTTTATTAAAAGGCAATGTTTTAACAATCTCAGACAGGGCGATGCACTGACCTACTTGCTTTTAACCTTGCCCTCCAAAAAAATCATTAAAGACTCCAATATCAATACTCGTGGAACTATCTTTAACAAGTCTGTTCACATTTTTGTGTTTGCTGATGATATTGACATAGTTGCATGCACTCCCGAGTCACTTAGAGAGGCTTTTACATCTCTAGAGACTGCAGCCAGCAAAATGCATTTAACAATCAACCAAAATAAAACTAAGTACATGCCATATGGTATTAATAGCAGCCCCTATTTTGAAATTGGGAATTTTAAATTTGAAACTGTTAGCAAATTTAAATATTTAGGATCAGAAGTTAATACTCTGAATGATTTAATGCTTGAGATCCATAGTAGAGTCACATATGCTAACCATTGTTTTTACAGACTAAAAAAAAATACTTGAAGTCTAACTCCTCTAGCAGAAAAACGAAGATCCAAATTTACAAAAGCTTAATGAGACCCATTCTTACTTATTCTGCTGAGACCTGGGCAATGACAGAAAAATTAAAAAAATATCATTTCTGTTTTTGAAAGAAAAATTTTGAGAAGTATTTTTGGTGGCATAAAACATAATAATATATGGAGAAGAAGAACTAACTCTGAACTCTATAAATCTTTTAAAGATCTAGATATAGTACAATATATAAGGATTCAGAGAATTCAATGGACAGAACAGAATGGATGAAGATCATGTAACAAAAAAGATCTTCTTGGCCAGACCATTTGGCACCTGAAAAAGAGGGAGACCTGAACTTAGGTGGCTCGACTGTTTGGAATCAGACTTAAGACTTTTAAAAATTACTAAATGGATGTCCATGGCCAGGGACAGAAGAGCTTGGAATTCGATTCTGAGGGAGGCAAGGGCCCATCCTGGGCTGTCTGGTCATTGAAGAAGAAGAATGTTTTAACAATAATGTAACTGTCCTTAAAGAACTGGATGATCATATCTCACATTAAATAAAATAAATTTAAATGAAGTGCTGACCAAAATGCATATAACAAGCATACAAGGAAGTTATGTGATGTCCACACCAGATTTGCTAATATAAATACACAGAAAAGACATTGAATATTGCAAAAATAAACTTTTATAGTAAGAGACCATTTTCATACATTTCATTCACTAGGGAAATCTAAATTTTAGTAGTTAGAATTAATTTAGCAATTCTACATTTCATTAATTCTTTTATTATGTTTACAAGCTGCTATTTATGTGCATTTAAAACTGTTAACTGAAAATTTAAATGGGCAAATGATTTTATTGATCTATACTGAGGGCTCTTAAATAAACAGAGCTTCATACAATTTCAATACCTACCCAAGGAATCTCCATCATCCCAGTACAATTCTCCATAAGCTTTTAGTTCTTCATTTAAGGCAACAGC